>WBMZ01014513.1:0-250330 GCA_013400975.1 Atrichornis clamosus
TATTCTATGATTCTATGAATTGTCAAGCATTTTGACATTTCTTAAAATGGTGACTTTTAAGAGGTGGTCAAACCAGTTAATAGTTTGTGGTAAATAAAGTTTGTTAATGTCCAACAGAAGGATACTTTTATAAAATTAAGATGAAGAATATCAAAGGAATCTGTGTTGTGTCCAGCAGTTCAAACAGACAATAAACAAAGGAACCCCAAAAATCTGCCCTCCCCCCACCCATGTTTTTTTCCTTCAGTCAAGCAATATCTAACTCAGTTTGATTCAAGGAATCCTCTTATTGCTACCCTTATACCACTGCAAACCCTCCAAGGTGACCTGGCCTGGGAGATGGGGGATGGGAGGGAAGTAACTGTATAACACCTTTAGTACAGGAATGGTGGAAAGACTGTACTGATATCCCAGCCTCTCCTTATGGTGATTGTATGTTGAGGGGGGCATATCAGCATGGGGTGACAAGAGATCATTGGACAAAGCATTTAGAGTAACTTCTAAGCTGCTGTCACTTATTTCAAGGTCTCAGGACACCAGAGAGGACAAACAGTAGGGGGAAAAGTGTGTGTTAAACCATCCATACACCAAATCCTTTCCTTCTCTGTAGTGAAGACTCCATAGAAAAATCTAAATATCCAGTAAAGAAATATTTAAATGGGATTTTGCTTCTTTCTTACCTTTATAAACCCTCAGAAAATGAAAAGAGTCTAGAACGTGATGCAAGCAGTTAAACTAAACATAGGAACCCTTCTCTTGAACATGTTTAAGATGATTTTCTTCCTTATGTGTAAAGGTTGTTAGTGTTTAAAAATTTAATTCCTTATTAAAATTCCCTGTTTTTATAGGTTTTATTCCTACTCGCAAAAATGGATGATTTTTAAAATATATACCCAAGATGTTTAGTGAATACATATTTTCTAATCTATGATTAACCTACTACTTCAAATAACTACAAATACTTCAGATACCTTCAAATTCTACATGTTCTGTAGTGTTTATGTCTCAGACTTCCTTGGGGGTGGAATGACAGGGAAACAAAATTCATAAGGTAATGCTATGTCCATTTGACAGACAGGAAAGTTGAGAAGTTAGAAAATGATATGTTCAAGATTTAAGAAGAAAAAACACAACCTTACCTTATTTTCCTCTCAGTGTTTTTTCCACAGTGTGAAATACTGGACTTGATTAACATTGACAGCAATTATACTTTAATTTAATAAATGAGGAAGAAGAAGATTATCAATTAGCAGGGAAGAGGCCAAATTTTTTTCAGTCTTCTTGGCATTTTGGGAGGGGAATGCAAAGCAGAAACAAAACATGACTGCAAAGAAGACACGCAGCCAACTCTGTACCTCTCCTAAAAGGTTTCCAAAGAAAAATCATGATTGGAAGTAATTCCTTCAGGCATTATAAATACTTTTTTTTTGTATGACATCTACAAAACCAGATACTGAGATTAGTATTAAAAAAACCCCAAACCAATATAACTAGAAGACATCATCTGAACATCTGAAGTTCTAACCTGTTTATAGATAGCAGTTAACTAGGACATGGTATGTGATACAAGGAGTGTGTAGTGAAAAGGATTAATTATCAAAAACCAAAAAAAAATCCCTATTAAGCATCTTCTGATTATTTTTAAAGTGCATCTTGGCATTTCCTCAGTTATTCATTTAAGTACTGTCTTGCTTCAGCTTTTTTATAAATCCAGTTCATAAAGGCAGATAAATAATCAAGGAGTTTAGAAATTATTTCCAGTATAAGTAGTATTTGTCTATGCAATGTTTAGTTAATATTGATTTTGTAGCAATGTTGTATAAACAAGTAGTGGTCTCTTTGCAAAAAATTAGTGGGCTTGGATTGGCACAGAGGTAGATGAGATTGTTCTGATCTTATGTCTTGTCGAAGGATGCAGAAACGTTGGCATTTTAAAATAGTCATATATACAGCACAATATATACTTGTACACTGTGGAGAGTGCAGCTGTTGTTAATGTGTTACAAAACTGTCCAGTCTCTGATGAATACTGAGCTATTCTCCACCAGTCAGACTGCATGTTTACAATACTCAATACATCTGGCTGACTTTAATTGCATTAGCTTTGCTGCACCAGAGGTGGCATAACTTTCATGTGAGCTAATTAGATTTGCTCAATTTAAACAGACACATTAATGCAGCTCAGCAAGGCTCAATTAAATCTGTTTTCAAAGCAAAGGCACAATTTGAAGCATTATGGGTAATGCTATGCAAATTGCCATATTGGCAGAGAAGTTGAGTGAGTTGTTTGCAATGCCTATTGGCACAATGTAAGTTTCTCCAGTCAGATTGTGAAGTCTAAAACAGCAAGACATGTGTTCTACAAACCTTTTCTTGGGGCTCTTCAAAATGGTGCATCTGCCTCTGCAAGCGAAGGAAGAGATTTGTGAGTTTGTTTAGAAAATGGATGTCTTAACATTTCATCCCAACCTTTGTGCCCACTGATTTGTACTTTTTATTCTTTCCCTTACAGAGGCAGAATCTTTCCCTTACAGCAGAACCTAATAATAATACATCTCCATAATGGGATTTCAGAACAATTGTATGTTCCTGGTGTTTCAAACTTATTACACTTACCATCACTCTTACCTTTTGCTAGTGCTCAAGCATAACTATCTATCAATTCATTTTTTTCAGCTATGTATTGTGACCCAAAGTGCTTAGCCTTGCAGGTTTACTTCTGAGAAGTGAAAGTCGCTAACAGAATGTAACCACGATGCCATCAGCCTGTTGCTAGAACTACTTTTCATTTTGACATCCTAGAGATTGTTTCTCCTCACAAAATCAGGAAAAGAGAGCACCCCTTATGGAAACTCAAGTGAGATATGTCTGCTCTCATTGATGCTACATTCTCTTCGTCAAAATAAGGTAAACTTATAGCAAAATAAATAGTATAAAATTGACCATGTGTTTTGAAGTTAATTTTTTTTGTACACAGCTCAATGTCTCCAAGCACTTGTATCTCCTGTAGTTAATAGGATGCAGCTTCGTTTATACCTAAATGAATTACATGCACTTCTCCCAAAGGGAAGATGAGCTGATTAGGCCATTTGATGACCTTGTTTTCAACACAACATTGCTGGAAGATATTGCAATTAAGGGGATCACAGTAAAAGTAACCCTTTTATTTTAATGCAGTGATGCTCCTGGTTGGATGCATAAAAGGCACACCATATGCTTGTTCAAGTATTCTCAAAGGTATGTTATGGACTGCTTTAATGGTTTGTGTTGTTTTGCTGTGACTTTTACGGAGAGGTTGAGTGGTAAAAACTGTCTTCAGAACAGGTTCTTCAGAATTTTCTAACAAATATGAAAACATTTGATCCCTTGGGTCTATAGTGTGATTGTTAGTGCACAGTATATGCTATACTTCACTATTTTATGTGGGGATTTGTCACCTCCTGCACTCTCTTTTTATGACCCTATATAAAAAATCCTTTTTTTTAAATGAAAAGATCATAGCATTGTTAAGATTTTCTTGACTTTTGCATGATTTTGCAGGGGATTTAAGAGGAGGGAAAGTATCCTCTACTGGCCAGAGAATATGGCTCATGATCTTAAAATCAAACATTTGTGTAAATAAAGGATACAGTTTAGTGTCTAAAATCAGAGCAACATTAGAGGTAGCAGCCAAATATTGAATCCCATTCTCTCATATTTTAGATACTTATGCACAGTTATGCCTTATTACTGGAGTAGTAATCACAGTAAATTTAAAATACACTGACACCAAGAGGCTCTCAAAAGAGGGAAAATCGGCAGTTTTATTAAACAATATGTAGAAGTTACAGCCACGATGGTGTCAGACAAACCAATATGAAGCAGATTGCTCTATGATTAGCCAAATGCACAGCACAATTATATTCAACACATCAATTATAAATAGGAAAGAAAATCCATTTGCCATGCACTTTAGCAGACTGTGTTCTGATAGCATATCCAGCTTGGCTTTAACTTTAGTTAGTTGAATTTTCCATTCATATTCTCAGAACTCTTATGTTTCATTCTCAAACTGTACATTTTGCAGAAATATGTTTTAAATGGAAACACAGTATTTTTCACACCTCTTGGTCAGAATCTCAGAACTCCTTCCCTCAACTAGATCCATATTCAGAAAACTAATGTCTGGCAGAGGCTCTGCTCTACTGTGTTGTAGCTGTCCTCTCTGGCAGCTCTCCAGTAATACATATCCATGATATAATGTTTTCAGAATTTTTGCTGTGTCATCTTAGGGCATTTGCCCGAAGTGATAAAGAAAGTATTGTAAAAAAGTAGAATAAACCCTTTATAAAACCCAGCCAAGGCCCTAAAAATTGTGATAGATTAATCTTGCTCTTGGTGTCTGCTTTTTTTTTTTAAGCTCTACTGTAAAACAATTTAAATGTACTACAATTATTATAATATTTTGTGGATATGAATTGAGTAATGCAAGTTGTTTCAGCTTTCCTTTCCCAGTCTGGTGGTTTATCTAGAGACTTCACCTTCTAAACTGCCATTAGAATATGAAAGTAACACCATACTGCACTAACAAAATGGTTTGAGACAGCCTTTTGCTTTTGTATATCCCAGTGCTCAGATTTCAGATATAATGACAACTGCTGATGCTCATGTAATTTGAACTGAATATCACTCCTGAATATTTTTCTGTTCAATAGTAAAGTTTTAAATAATTCAAATTTTTTAAAAAATATAATTTTAGCAATGATAAAAGGTTTGAATAATTTCTTCAATTTGTTTTCTCTTTCTGTCTAAAATGTCATGGTTAGTGTGTAAAGAATAGTCCTGGACAAAACTTCAATACACAACACATGAAACCTATTTTCAGAAGGTGAGTTTGCTTATGCTTTTGACTATACTCATCCTGTAATAATTTCAGGGAGAACATTTGAGATAAAGGGATGTTTAATTGCATTTTATATTCTTAATTCTAAACTTGACAACATTTAAACTACATACATTTTGAACAAAAAATGACCTTTAACTAAAGTATTCCCAGCCAGAACCATTACAATTATAATGCTTATTTATTAAGATGTCTTACAATACATAAAAATACTGTTGCAGTTATAGAAAAGTCAATTAGTGCAACACCCTAGAGGACGCACTCTAAAAGGATAAAATGCAATAATAATGATAATTACTTTCATCTAGAAGGATTCAAAATTAGATTATGAGAATAACATGCTGCCTCCATGTTTAAAGGTTCATACTAACCCTGTTTGTTGCCAGTGATTATGTGATTGACTCTTCATGCTCCAAGAAATATTTTCCACTACAAGTTGAGTTCATGCCCTCTCTCTTTTAAGGCTAAAAAGAGGATGAAAGCATTTGAGATGAAAAACTGTACAAAACAGGCAAGAACTTTTGGGTCAAGGAAACTTTAGAATTTTTACCTATCTACCTTTGAATTTTTTTTGACAGTCTTTGAAAGAGGATTATAAAAGATTTGTGTTACACCAGATTTGTCTTCTATGACTGTAAGAAAGAAAATGTCCTTGGAACACTGTTTATGTAACCAAAGATTCAACTTCAGTATGCTTTTCTGTCACATTGTTTGGAGAGGAATTTCTGTGAAGAACCTCCATATAATTTCTCTGTTTCCACTCTATCCTAGAAAATCTTCAGATATCTGTAGATTTTTTTTTCCTGGTGTCATATCACTGGTGCCTAATACAATTGCTTAACAATATTTTTACATAGCACAGAAATGATCCTTTTATGTAATGATGCCATTTCTCTTTTGATCTTAGGTCACAGCGCATTGGCCTGCTCTTCTGATATTTACTCCTCTTTTCATCTTATCTTAAAGGTCAAGAACTTACTGGCTACTCTGGCACTTACACATGGTAAAGGTGGGTAAAGAGGGGTTTTTCAGTATGACGGGCAAAGGTAATAGATCCAATGACTTGGTTAAATAAGACACAAGTTCCAAGCAGGAAGTACAATTACACTTTGAAACAGACTGTTGAAGGGAGGTTGTAATTCTGTTTTCAAAATAACATGAAATATGTTTCAAGTCCTGGCACTAATACTATTTCTGAGGATGCTTGCCACTTTAGAAGGTATGGGTCAGACAAGATGATCACATGAGTCACAAGTCTATTCATATATAAACCCTCCAACTTTCCATGGTCCAAGTGTGGTTTATCATACTTAGAAGTGTCTCGGAGAGGAGCCTTTATGGTAACTCCTCATTCATCAAATATGAAATGCAGTGGGGATTCTTTTCACATTCAATAGACAATCCTACATTTTTTGTAATGCTTTATTCAGACACAAACTCTAAACCAGTATTGTTTGGAAAAACAATTCATTAAAGTTAGGATTTGATGGAACAAAAGTCTTCAAAATGAAAATAATTACTTTTAGAATCTGTATCTTTGTGAAGCCATTTAAAAAGATATGTGTTTTGATGCTATTCCATTACTATTCTTGGTATACTCTTTATAGAATTAAACTCAAACACTTCAAATACAAATATAACATCATATTTATACTAATTATTTTCATACACTTATTATCATTAAAAAAAATCCAGAGAAATAAATTATATAATCTGTTTCATCTGGAATAAAGGATTCCATTGGAATCTAATTGTTTTCTGCTTTATAAGCCACACTGTTTTATTCTCTGTCATATTGGGTTTATTACAGTGTTTTAAAGAAACAAGCTAATATATTTAAAAAGTGTAAGATTGTACTTTAAATTCAATTTTTACAATGTAACATATGAAATTTTACTGACCAGATACTTATGGGTTTGTTGGTCCTGACTATTTTTTGGAGTTGTGTGAGTCATCCAGAACTAGAACTTTTAATATTTTGCTTTTTTGTGTATGTCATACTGTTGTTGTATTCAGGAGTTTATGCCTAATGGGAAGGTATTTGAATTGGTGACCATGCAATTTAAAATCAAAAGAAGCCAGACTGAACAGTGACAAGAATGAAAATATTTATTTATTTATTTGGCTGGGTATTTATATATTCATGATCTGGATATAGAACCCTGAGCCTAACAACCTGTCTGGTTCATATGAAATTTTCCTCTCTGAAAAAGAATTAAAAACATAAGGGAGAAGAGCATGGACTTTTCCTAAGTAATTTTCTTTTTGATCTGTGTTTGTAGATGGCATAGCTGGCACCTTTGGAGAGGTGAGTTTAATACACTTTCTCATGTACTGTGCCTCCCTTTTCAAAACATTTGTTATGAGGTATTTTGCTTGCAGAAGCACATCTTGAGTTGGTGTGTATTTGCATTGGCCTTTTCTGGATATAGTGCCACAAGCCTGCTCCTAAAATCTGTTGGGATCAATATGACATATGCTACATATCTCCTTAAGAAGTGTAGAAATTCTGTGAAAACTAATTTAAGAAACCATGAATATGGGAAATCATATCTACCACACTGGTTAAAAAAATGTATAAGTTTACATATAGATGTAACATTTTAAAAAGTGAATGTGGTTCAGGAACTCACATATGCTATGATCAAGCATGTAATTTTTGAAAGCAGCTGATTTTGTTAACTGAAAGTAGTTAACTGGGTGCAGATGTGCTCCAGCTGCACATACATAAATTCTGTTTGGAGAAGTACAAACCCAATTACCAAGAACAGTTCAATTTTCAAAATTTTGCAGAAAAATAGAATCCATCATAGCCGAAAGAAGCATTCCCTAAAGAATCATTGTTGTGATGATTCACATTGCTTGCTTTTAGAGACAACAGTTGTGCAAATGCCAGATACAAGGAATCTCGAATGTTAAATATACACTTGAGAGTTCCTAAAGACTATGCTAACACTTTAAGACAATTTGCTATGTATATGAGTATATAAAGAAAGTCTCATTTGGACAGACTCATTCCCTGAAAAATGGATTAAACCAGTTATGTATTATGCTTTTGGAGACATTTTTGTTTAATATTAATTATGGTTTTGACATAACATAGCAAATGTCTCTTGGCCTCTAAACAACCTAACAACTTTATAAAAATTATTTTAGAAAAGAAGATAATTTGTAAAGTAATATAATTCCAGTAAATTGGATGCCTTTAAATTATTGTGATAATGTGTAGTATGAAATCTTATAATTTCGCAAAGAGTTGCATAAATGTAAGTTTCATTCTAGAAGTTTTACCGCTCATTTTGCAAGCAGAGCTATTACAAACATTTAAATGACAAATGGCCACATATTTATTGTAAGGCAATGGAGACTTTATTCTGGAGGCTATTTATTCTTGTGAGTGGGTCCACAAAAATTAAAAGGTTCACATGAAGGAGTATGTTCATAAGGACCATCTCAAGCAAGGCCATTCCTTGAATACTTCAAATTGAATATTTCAATTTGCAAGATGTCGAGATGCTAATTTCTTACTTATGCTGTGACACAGCACAAGAGACATGCCAGATTCCCTGAACCCTGCAGATCTAATACTATTCTCAAAACCATCAATGAACTGGTTAGGACATAAGTTTAAAGAAAAGCTCAGATAATTTCCTAGATACTCTGCAAATGAAGAGAGAGATATTTGAGGTTGCCTAGGCTGAAATGAACTGAACCCATCTTGTATGAAGGCTTGTTTGCTTGAGGAATGCCTTTTCAAAGCAAAGTCACTGCAATTTTTCTCATATGTGTTTCATGAGAAACACCTTAAGTTAAAGACTCATCAGATTGCAGAAGTGTGAGCTCTCTGAATTGGATTTATACATTTCTTACAAATTCAAACTATGGCATTTCAAATGGTAAATGGCAAGTTATTCTCTTAGAAATCATGGGTAGATACCTTTATGTGAAACAGAATCTCGTTGGACAAAACCAATTTATGTTATTATTAATAACAGTATCAAACACATAATTTGAGACTTTGCAGTGATACCAGTCCATTATATGTTCCTATTCATAACAACAAAATATTTTCCAAACCAGCCAACATGAATTAGTCGTATCTTAATTTCTTCTTTGACTTTCATGCTAGTGCCAGCAAGAGATGCCCAGACCCTGGAGAAGGCTCAAAGGTCAGCAGGAGAGCACCTGAAGAAGGTGCTTTGAAGCACAAAGGAATTGCAGTCACTCCAGCCAGTGAGTTGGCTTCATCAGGGAGTCCAACTTAAACAGCTCTACACAAATGCATACAGCTTGGGGAATAACCCACAGGAGTTAGAGATGTGCACTTGCCTGCAGGGCTACAGTCTTACCCCTGTCATGGAGACATGGTGGGATGGCTCCTATGACTGCAGTGCTGGAATGGAAGGATCCAGGCTCTTACTGAAGGACAGGTAGGGAAGGTGAGGGCAGCAGAACACGGTGTAATACTTGCTGATCTGTTTTCTGAGTCGACAGGAGATTATCTCCTGACATATCTTTTTCCTTTCCAGTTCTGGAGTTATGCTGGCCAAAAATTTCTTAGTCCTCTGTGTTGTGTTGACACATTCAGTGAATCAGCCATGTGTTATATTTCATGAATAATGCCTAAATTCTGCAACTCTTAGCCTCATGAGTGATCCTTGCTAGCATAAACATCATAGATAAAATGCATCCATGCCAGCAAAATGTACACTCCTTACATGCCTGTCTGGGTTATATGACTGTGTCTGCATGCCTTTGAAGTAGTCTTTGTCTACCATAAAGGTAAACTTAGTGTAATAGAAGTTGCTCAAAACTCTGTATTAAAGACCTGTTTTTACTGACTTATGACTTTCCCAAGCTACCAGATATGCTCAGTACCTTTGTTGAATTCTGCTTATTTGCAAAATTATCTCTGTTAGATATTCTTAATGTGTAACCTGGTGTTTAAACCAGTTTTGTTGATGCAGCCCTTAGATGAGAAGCTGCAGTACTTCAGAACTGGGAATAAGAACTTTGGAAGACAATTTACTTCCATCTCGAGTTCCCTTTTTTCTCATACATTTAAAAAAAAGTTCATATTTTATGAAATTATGAGCCCTTAAAATTATCTTTTTGTGACTACAGTGGGGAGTTGTTAGTCTGGCAGTCAATTTTCTGCAGTTTTCTTTGATAGAGAACATGTCTCTTTGCTTTGTAGCATGCACTGACAAGAAGATGGCTTCTCCAGGAAGAAATGAATATGCTCCTTCAGAGGGCTGTAGAGGCACAAAAGGACATCATTTGAAGCTTCCACTTACAGGAGTAAGAGGTCATAGTATCTGACTAATGAGACCCATTCCCTTGTATACCAGGGAACAGAGACCATAATTCCTGAGTCTCCCAGATCTCCTCTGACTAGCATAAAGGTGTGGGACCACAGTGCAGCAGTGCTAACAGCTCATCCCTACAGCTCTCACTGATTTTATCAGTGACAGTAGGGATAATATCAATATTACTATGACTGGTAACACCTGGAGAATGAGACTGCAGTATCAAAGCATGGAATAAATTATTTTCCAATTGGTAGTGGAAGTCATAATGCCCTTCAGTTGATGAGGATCCTCACTGAGGGCAGGCAGGGTGTAATTCCTATCCCAGTATGCTACAGTGCTGGCTTGGTGCTGGTGTTTGTGTTTTGAAAATTTAAGGCAGAACTAAAATGAGACTGAGATTTTAGTGGAGGCTATAAGCTTCTCCTGCGGAGATGTTCCATTGCTGCTAAGGTGTCACTGCTGGCAGTTACTGTGCTTTCTCTAGGAAAATACATACGTCTGCATGCAGATGCACACACTCAAACACATGCACTTGGAGAGATGTGGTAGCCAAGAAAATTACCAGCAGAATCCATTGATGCGGGCATTTTCAGTACCCATATTTTTAATACATAAGCACAGCACTTTTTTCTTTTCCTCCCTTCATAGCCAAGGCCTCATTCAGTTCACAGTGCAGAATGAATTTAATAAATCATGTCATGCACTGCAAGAGACTTTCATGGGACCTCTATCCTTTCTGCTGCAAAATTTGTCAACTGGGTGGTTTATCAGATGGTGTCACAAAGTTTTCCCTTGTTCTTTCATCGCACATCCTTGCCTAGCATTGTGATTTTTTTTGAAAACTTGTAGTTAACTATGAACTGTAACTCTAGGTTAATAACTACCTTGGTTATTTCTGAAATTTCTACTTTCTTATTAGGTTTTAATTTAAACTGATCGGTAAGTTCAAAAGTGGACAGATGTGACTGTGTGTGCACAGACAGGAGCAAAAACATGTCTTAGAAAATTGGACTAAAATGGTTTCTTGGTTATGACAATTCATTGCTACTTTTGTAAAATCAGATTGTACTTCTGCCTTTAAAAGAAAAGAGAACTTTACATTAACTGAAATTTCTTATTCCTTTGTTTCTGACTACCCAAAAGTTATGTTTGATGCTCAGAAGAGCTTAGGTCAAGATTTGCAAATCAGGTCAATAATACCTCTGCTTGTATATAAAGTGTACAAATTTACTCTTAAATAAAGTCTATATTTTTATCTCAATTCCCTTTATTCCAGTTTCCAATTAATAAATTGAGAAGGATAGTTTCATCTTTACCCTCCTTAGAGATATGTGATAAAGAAAAATATATTACATATAAAGGAAAACAAACAAATAGGGTCAAATATCCACTTCTTGCCTACAAATATCCAAAACATGTTGAAATACCAACTTTATGGAAAACCTGGATGTTCTGGGGACTGGGGAAAAAATTTTAATTTCAAACATGCCAAAATTTTCATTCTTCTTGTAGGAAATAAAAGCATAAAGAGAAATAAAAATGCTTTGTTTTACTTATAGCCAATGTCCTTCACAGCAATTTTCCAAAATACACTGGATCTTGGGATCCTGAGAATGACAGCCTGTAGTTCAATTGTTTCTCATGTGGGAGACCATTCAGGTAGTGACACCCAGTGTTTGGAAATGAGGTGGTCTGGGATGTGGTCCTGGCGCTCTGAAGTGCTCTGCTCTGTGGCAGGAACACTGTGAGAGAAGAACCCAGATGTAGGCTTTAAAAGAGGATCAAAGTGCATTTAAGTTCTTTGGGCTGCACATTGTGTTTCAAACATTCACATACTGTGTGACACATCTCCCATGTTTGCACAGCTCCTTCCACTTAGATGGTAGATTTTGAGTTTTGTCTCCTCATCTCCAAAATGCCTTTCCACTCCTTCAAAGCTGATGGCCAGTCTCTCTGGCCAAGTGTGTGTGCTGCGTGATCCAGAGCTTTGAGGGTGGGGTTATGTCTGAGCCACAGGTGAGGAGCATGAGCTCCCAACAGCAGACAAGCAATCAGTGGGTCCCTATTAGAATGCTGTCTTCTGGGGTGTTTCATCAAAAGAAACAAACTTATTTCTTTGAAAAATTAACGTTTCTATAATTCAGATTTTTTTTTTTCCCCATGAAAACCAGTATCATCAGAAAATTGCAGTTCAATTTCTTCACATTTTGATATCTAAATACAAAAGGAGTTTGATGTTATGGAGGTCTGATGTAAAACTGAAAATGGGAAAAAACTAATAGATCAATAAAATTGGCAAAAGCCTACTAACCCTGCTGTTTTACCTATGAAGCTGCAAAGTGTCACTGAGACGCATCACCACTCTTGGAGGTGGGTGAGGTATTTCTATGAGGACCTCCCACTCCATGATATGCCCAAATCAGGATTTAAGGCACATACCCCAATCCAAACTGTGTTTAAACTCCTGCAATACTCACTTGGGGTCATAGCTTTCAAAATTCTCAGTTCCCTGTATCTGGATCCTGTGAGCCTCAGGAATAAGCTTTATATCCTCACCTTGCCATCCTTAGGACAGGCTAGCCTAAGGCTCATTCTCTGCACAAAGGGATTTGTAATTAATTTTCCTTGCTGCACTGCTTCTTAAGTGTGAGTGACATTTCCCACCTACCTTTTATAGCACCCTGTTCTCAGCTTCAGCTTTATTTGCCTGTTGCTTTGCAAGTTGTGAAATGACCAAGAGGTTCCTTCTTCACCAGTCAAACACTTTGTTTTTCTAAGGAACACTGTATGTAGCTGAAAATTTGATCTAAAAAGAATGATAATTAACATTTAAGAGAAAAATAATCAACATTTAATCTGTTTCTGAGAGTTGCAGCCAACAAAAGCTTATTGTTAACTTAAGGTGGACTAGCCACCTCCCTTGTCTGACTGCATAACCAGCAGCCTTTGGGGCCCACTAAGTAGTCCACTATCAATCACTTGAAAAGCAACATTTGGCAGGTAGGATGTAGTGCTACGTGGGCAGCCTTTGCCAAATGTTTCTTGCTTGCCAGGAATGCCCTGAGTGAGTTTTCTTTGAGCCTGTATCCTCTATAACCACCCTCAATCTCAACTGCAAACCCAACCAAATATGAGCGAAATGAAGCCCAGGTTTGAGCAGTTTTGTGAGAAGAACCATTTGGGGCAGGAAGCTTATGGAGGTCCTCATAGAATTCAAAGACCGTCGTTCAGCCCAGGTTTGAACCCACTCCTGATCAACCATATATAGCTGGTGATTACAAAGCTCAGTAAACACAGCAGTTTCCACTGAAAAACAAAGCAATGGAAGGAGGATACTTTCATCCAAGTACACAGCAATCAGAAATGTCACCAAGAATGAGGGAGACAAAATCAATCACCAGCTCTTGTCCTCTGTGGCTAGTGCCTGTCTAGCTTGAGTTGTTTCCTTTCACAAAAAGCAATTTAAAATTCATTAAGAGGCTTTTATTATCAACACCATACACCATTAAAGAACATTTCCATTTCATGGCCAACCTTGTCCATTATTACATTCTGGGCAAGACTCCATCCTGTAGCTATTTTCTAAGAAAGTTACTGAAGTGAGTCCCAGGAAGGACGCAGCTGGAAAAACATCTTGATAGATACAGAACAGATTTATATCCAGTATGTAAAGGGGCTTAAGAGAAGACAGGAGAGGGACTTTTCACAAGGATGTGTAGTGACAGAACAAGGGGAAATGGCCTTAAACTGAAGGAGGGTAGATTTAGTTTAGGTATTGGGAAGAAAGTCTTTACTATAAGAGTGGTGACGCACTAGGACAGGTTGCTCAGAGAGGTTGTGAATTCCCCATCCCTGTAGGTGTCCAAGACCAGGTTGGATGGGGCTCTGAGTAACCTGGTCTGGTGGAAGGTTTCCTGTCCGTGTCAGGGTGATTGAAATTAGATCATCTTTAAGGTCCCTTCCAAACCATTCTCTGATTATATAATTCTCTTAGAATCCTATAGATATGTGGATTAAGAACGAAGCATGTGAATTTTCTTCAGACTAAAGACATTGTAATCTCTCTAAGGCCTTGACAAGAGTATTAGAAGTTTAAGATCTTAAAAATCATAAAAATTGTCAATTAAATTAATTCAGGACTCAGACAGTGCTAAGCAAGCAGTAGATGAGTGGATACTTTCAATAATGGACATTAGAACTGTACCTCACCACACTCAAACAGCACCAGGAAGCTGACTCTAAAGAGGAGTCAGTGTTCCTGCAGAAAGCAATTGTGTATTACCAGGAATGATGCCTGTGTTGTCATTCAAGTATACAAAAACAGAGAGAGTGAATTTAACTAAACTGACAGTTTCTAACTTCTAAGTTATGAATTTATAATCTACACAATGATATTTTCACACAGCACTCTTTTTTTTATAAAAGTATTATCTATAAACAGCCCAATTCTGCCAGATTTGGAAGAGTACCTAGCAGCAAAGAGGATTTGTATCACTGGGCTCCGAAAGATAATTCACTTTTCCAAAATGTTCTGGAGTTGCATGCATTTACATAAAATTTTAGAAACAGATAAACTGATATTTACATTCAACCGAAGGCTTGGAGGAACTTAGTCATGGAAGCATTCTCCTTTTTCTTGTTTTAAAAAGCTAATATAGTTTTCAACACTTTTAAAAAATAAAAATTTAAGTATGCTCTTACAAGGAAATAAATGTGAAAATGGTTTAAATTTTAGCAAATTGTTCTGCATATAATCAGTATAATGTATATCTCAGTAGTTATTTTATTATACTTACACTTAAACTTGTAAGTACAATGTTAATGGACAAAAAATCATTTTAAAGTTAATATAGCATAACACTTTTTTTTCAGTCCTATTATTGTACAAGAAAGGGAAATTATTTTAAGAAAATAAGGTGCCTGGGGCATGATGTTCAAATATTGTATGAAGCAGAACACAAATTATCTGACTGGAGAAGATGGCAACACAGAGTAATATAGATATCTGTGAGTTCCTTTCTATAAGCAATATTTTGGCTTGAATAAATGTCTTGTACCGCCAAATCTCACTACCATGAGTGTTTTATATGCCCCATTCCAGTCTATGCAAGTTATTGAGGTTAATGGCCAGTACAGTCACTATTCCTTATGAAATAAACTATATTTTCATCTTTAGGTTCTCAGAGGAATAACACATGCATAAAGGGTGTTTTCAGCATACATGAAATATAGATATATTAGAAGACTTAACTAAATTACGAGTTTTGAAGCAGAAAAGCTGCCAGCTCTGTAGGATGATGCCTTCTACATTTTTGAATGAAACAAAACCATAAGGCTGCAGGTTTCAATCTAAAAGTATTCAAAAATCCACAGCTTCACACCTCAATAAAATACAAAGATGACAAACAAATTATTGAAATATTTAATGTGAAGAAACAGGTGTCTGACTGTGTCTGGATAAAAGCTGGGCATTTCAGGATAAGCAAACTTTGAAAGGAAAAAACCTCTTTCTAAATCTTCTTAAAATGACTTTATTCATCCCACATATTTATATGAAGAAACGTTATGACAACCATACAAAAATACAATGACAGGACTTTTGAAGTAACCTCTATACTAATAGGTTATTATAGCCAGTATTTCTACATTCGTATGCAAATGCCAGCTGAACTACTTTGCAATTCAGTAACTTCTTGTGGCCTAATTTCCAAACAGAAAATGTATTACATAACCTAACAGCAGGAAATAGAATCCATGCTTTCATTTTTATTAATTTTTGTGTCAAATGACTCCCACGCTCTTCAATTAATTGCTAAAGGTTTGAATGTTCCTGTGTAATCTTTTTTACATCATTCAGTAGTGAGTTTTGCACGTATACCCTCTGAAAAAACAACCACACTCTATATTCAGACACAAGGGAATTTTACAGAGTGGTTATTAACATTGGTTCTGTTTAGCCTGCTATTATTAAAACAGCTAGTAGTAGCAAGGCAATAGTAAGCAGCACAAACTAAATGCATCTAGTGGATATCTGTGAATGTCAAGAAGAATTAGTAAGTAACTAGCTATCCCATGTACAATAAAAACTGCATATGATAAGATTTTCTGTAATTGGTTTCTTTGAAACAGATTTATTATCTTCACAGATTTATTTTCCTCTTTCTCTTCTTTTTTTTTTTTTTGATTGAGTCCATCTGTTGATTTTTATCCCATTCTAACTAAAATAAACATAATGGAAAGTATTTTCTTCTGTCCAAACAAAGCCAGAAGTTTTCTGAACTGCACACCTTGTTTTGTAAGAGATACTAACATTTCCATTTTGCAGCTTTTCTGATGCAAAGTTATGTGTCTGGCATAATGAAGGAAACATCTGGAAAGAATGAAAACAATGTACGGATCCACTTTCAACTTTCTCTTATACTGCCATCAAGCCTCTGGAAAAGGCTCTGGTATCAAAAGAATAAATAGGCAAAACTGACATTTGCCATAAAACCTAACACTTCAACAGCAGCTTGAAACCGAGTCAAGCTACACAAGTTTTGTGTATTCATTTTTAGTCATAAGAAAGTATATATGAATTATTTATTCAGCACCAATTCCTGCATCATTATCTAAGCTTTGGAAGTTGTTAACCTCCATAACTTTGCAGAGCACTAACACGGGCGGTGTTAAACATTCCTGCCAGCAGTCCAGAAGCAGTAGCCTTTCAGGAAGGATCTTGGGGGGAAACAATCCTTCCGCTTGCAGAAGCAGCAGGGCACAATAAACCCCTCAATGTGCAGCACTTGGTATTCTGGTGCCTGTGGAAGTGACTCTGAGCCCCGTCAGCACAAGGGAGACCCCAAAGGGAACCATCATCAAAGATACTTTTGCCACTGTGGCAAAGATTCACAAGCTGGTTAAAAATTAAAAAAAAAAAAAAAAAAAATCGAAAACTTACAATTCTGTTACTGCATTCACACTACAAGATAAAAAGCTAAATATTTTCTGCATCAATATGAATTATGTATTTAAAAGAGTATTTAAGAAAGGATAAATATGAATGTTTAGATTAATTTACACAGTGATGGCACATATCCTTTGGATTAAAGGGGTCACAACTGTCTCATGGTTGTACTTATTAGTTCTAATTATCATCATAGTTCCAACGGTAGTCCCTGAAAAATGTGTGGACTTTTCCATTTTTTGTACATAGCAAACATTTTGTTTTTCTATTATACTGTCAATTTTCACTGTTCAGTGGGAGACTGGTTATCCCAGGGCTTAGTGAGGTGGTGCTGAATAAATGTTTCAATGAAATGTGGTATCCAGTTGAAATTGTGAGATGGAATATAAATAACAATTTTAAAATTTGATCAAATTATGATACCCTGTAAAAACAAACAAACAAGCAAACAAGGCAGTCCTGGGTTCTTTCTGGTGCTGTTCAATTACAACCTTATCTTTACTCTTTGCACAATCCCACCATGTGCAGAAAGCTACCTGACAGTCTTCTGAACAATTTAGTGGATAGTAAGAAGAAAATATTATGTTTTCACTCATCAATATTTTCTAGTGTTGAGGAGTTACTCAGCTAGACCTTGTTAGATAAGAAAAGAATATTGAACATTATGGATGGAAACAGGAGAACTCTTGATCCTAGGGTAATTTTAATTGATGCAGGCCAGGAAGCTGAAGGCTTGAGAAAACTTTTTCTGTGTTGTTTAATTTTGTTCTGTAACTTAACTCTAGGAATCTATATCTCAAAAAACCTTGAAAGAAATTATGCTGAGTATGTTTACTTTATTCTTACTATAAAACACATCTAAGAAGTCCTAAAACATATTTATTTAACACTATCTTATTTTTACAACCAGTCTGAGTGGGAGCCAAAATAGAGTAGGTTTGCTTTCTTTTACTCTTCACTAGATATTTCCACAGCCAGCCTATTTCAGAATTTTTTTTATATTGAGTTGTAAGGGAGAACAGTTAGTTTGACCTGATATTATTTATGGCACAGAAATGGGAGGAGAGATTGCAGCTAAATCTTTAAACTCTGTGAATGGGATTAATTTAATGCCATTTTTTCCACAATATATTTTCATATCTTTTCTTTAAATATTGGTTATTTATGACAGTTGCTTGGTTATTTAGGCCTTATGTAGATATGGAAGGAGAGTGTTAACACGGTCCAACTACTGGTTTCCAATTTAATTTACTTTAATAACCTGCTCAGTTATTTGGCTAGTCTTCAGAGGACATAAATTAGTCTCCTGCTCTCAGCTGCTTCCTGAAAGTGCCCATCTATGTGCTGACTACAAAGGGAGCCCTGGGAGACCAGCTGCCAACTTCATTGTCTGAATCTACATGATGCAACTGAGCTCCTCTTGAAGTCAAAGGAAAGACTGATTTAAATTTGCCTGACAATATGTTTGTTTACAAATGCTAACTTGTCCCACAGGTGATATAAAAATTATTGACATAGCTACAATAGCCGTATAATGCTTCCCAAAGGCAATCAGGAATTCTGGAGATTGCAGGTATGTATGTAACAAAGAGCCAGTAGCTATGATTTTGTTCATTAGTCCTCTGAATAAGAATAAAATATAAAAGCCATAGAAAAATAGGAAATGAAGGAGCCTCAAGAGCATCACCTAGACTTGTTGCCCCAGGTCAGAGTCAGATTGTGACAGATGCTATTCCTATCATGATCTATTCCTGACAAATTGCCCGAGCTGTCCTTAAAGAGGCCCAAAGATGAAGACTGCACAATTTCCCCAGTCAAATTATTTCAGTCGCTCATTATTCATACTAGTCTTTGAAAGCTTTTTCTGCTTCCTAACTTGAATCCTTCCTGGTGCAGTTAGTGCCCTCTATTACCTGTCGTACCTACCAAGATCTGTATGGAACAGATTATTCCTTTACTTTTTGCAATAGCCTTTTACTTGCTTGACAGGTATAATCACTTTAATGTGATGATTTTTCAGTAAAGGCAGAAGTGAAATGTTTGGTAAACACCATCAGCCATCTCATATGGCATATTTCATATCTTTCCAAACAGGGAGCAACAGACTAGCATCTCTGCCTTTCTTTTTATGACCAAAAGACTGGAATGAGTTTTCAGAATCTCTGATGTCTCTTACCATTCTCCTCTGTCTTGAATTTTCATGTGTCTAATTTTTACTATCTGTTCTATCTTTTTAGTAGTCTGACTTAGTTTCTATTTTCTTTACAGCTGAAATGTCAAGTATTGTGGATATAGACTAGATAAAAGAAACCTTTGTCTGTTGATGTTGTGAACTGGCTGAATATAAAAATGCTATAAGAGAAACACCTTACTTTCCAACCCTGTAAGTGAGCTTGTTCCTGAAGGCTCTGGATCCCTCAGTACTACTTGACTGGCATCCTCCATCCACATAGCCCCCAACAGGAGGAATAATGATAACCCTGCTGGTTTTAGCACCACACAAGACTGAAATCTCTATACATGTTTTTAAAATATCACAGCAAGTGAGATGGACATTCTGAGCTCTGTTTTAGAGGTGAATTTTGAAGACTGTTTTTTTTTTTCTTAATACAGATGCTATTATTACTTTGTAAGGCAGAGCTCTTCTTTTACAGAAGTCTTGAGGAAGAGACTGCGAAACTGCCAAAAGACATTTCACATTTGGCAGAAGTGTGTACCAGATTGTTTGCAGAAGTTGTATAAGGCCAGAATCTGATTTGGTCATTTTTAATCTGTTTATTAAGAACAGTTTCTAACTTACTTGCATTGTTGCTCAGTTCTTGCAGAAAATTAAGAATGTCATGTTTTCAGTACTGCACTGAACAATATATTCAGTCAACTTGGTTGTTGTTTATCCAAAAATCACCATCTTGGAATGTGATGTCCTTGTAGCTTGAATATCTAGCTGTAGCAAGCTAACCACAGACAAGAACAGTGAAATAGTACAGGAGAGGAAAGATACTTAGGCAGCATGATTTCTCGTAGGTTTTAAAAGAATAAGGAATATCCTGCTTATATAAGGTAAAAAAACCAAACCAATTAAAAAGCTGGTATAAATAGTTACTTTGTCTTGAGCCAAAAGTCTGCTGCAATCATGGCTTTCCTCAGATCACCTTTAGTTTGTTTCCATGGCGGATGGTATTTTCAGACCCTCCTTTGTGACAGTCAAGACCTCTGAAAGCATCAGCTTACTGCAGCCATCTCCTCAAACATCACTCCACCGAAGGTGCAAAGCAGTTTTATACAGCCCCTTGCAGAATATTTTTCACAGCCAGGATGCTTTTAATCCTGGCATCTGGCAAAACCATATTTCTGAAGACAGCTCTTCCATGCAGATTTTGAATTATAAATATAATTGTTTTCAGTTTATCAACTCGAAGTCAGCCCTAGATGTTAACAGGACTGTCTAATGACAGTTTTATATTCAGAGGTATGTGAACAGATACCTGAGTTACAGCTGTGTATCATTACTGAAAAGTGTATATATGCTTCAGAGAAAATCTTGAACATTATATTTGAATTGAAGTGTTAAAGATGAAATCTTAACTGTAGCACTGCATTTAGACACCCAAATGGTAGCAAAGTTGTCATGAATCACAGGGACAAGTGCAAATAAGCTCGCAACAGAAGGGAAAGTGTAGGCTGAGAGACTTACAGTAGATGGCTACCTGGAGGGGAAATAAAACAGCAGAAGGATTTACAGGGCACTGCATTAATATCACCTGATAGACTGTAGTGAAGCATGGATATTTATGTTCTATGTATAAGGTTTTCCTGGAAATTTCATTTGAATTAAATACCCTTTTATTCAGCCTTTCTAAGTTTGTTACATAGTGGTATTAGTTGGCTTGTCTATGCCAAGATTTATCTGCACACTTTATTGATTGAGAATTGACTATATTGAGTCAATTGACCCTAGCCTTGGGCAGGAGAAGCTTCTGGTACCTACCAGCCTGAGCTTTGTGAGAGTTTGTGTCCTCTTTTTTACCAGTTGTGCAGGAAAGACAAATTTAACTGTCACACTTTGAAATATACAGAGCAATCCTGATGATCTGTTCTGTGTGACAAGCCCTTCTGGTTACCTGCTAATTTATGTTGTGAACCAAGACCTTCAGATAAATACGATTTTAGTGTAAATAAATAAGAGATTGCTGTCATTGAGCAGTCTTGACTACTTATCTTGCTAAAAGCCATCAGAGCCATGTTGAATTCATTTCAAGCAATAAGCTATTTCCGTCTTGGCTTTTATCTTCCCATTGGGCCACCTTTTATTATACATTCTTATTACAAGCTGGCAACATGTCACAAGTGAATGAAAACTGATGAGATCAGAATGAGAATAAGCTGGGTACCTCAATTAAAGTTTGATTTTAATAACATTCTTTTGGTAACTTTTTAAAAGCACTATCTTAGTCCTTATTAAAATTGGCAGAGTCTATCAAAAAAGCAGGTTATTCACCTCTTCGTGTACATCACCTGGACACAGTAAAGATGTGTAGGATGGCAGAGATGAACAAATGTAACTGCATGTTCAGGGAGACTGCAGAAATTCAGGTCTCCATAAAATTAACCCAACCACTTAAAAAAGATTCCTGATCACATTTCTGAGCCTTTACTGAGTGAGCAACTAAGGGTGTAGTTTGAGTTCAAATAATGGACTTTCCACCAAGTAAAGGATACAGGTTTCTTTTCAAAAGATACATACATACATCTTTATTAATTTCTTTTCTATATTTTCTCCAAGATTTATTAAGTTCTCAGACTTTTTTTTTTCAAAGACCTTATTTTAAGAACGTATGAAAGTAAAAGGTGACAAGATTTGACTTTTTTACATTAGATAGCTGAAAAACATCTGGGTTGATTTTATTTTTTTGGTACATGCCATCTGTGTAAGTTTAAGGTTGAGCACTTACAGGCAGATTTTAAACATTATGTAGGCAGCTTTTTTTTTTTTTTTTTCAAATTGAAGCCTAAAGTTCTCTGCTGCAGTCTCTTATATAGGAATATTTTAAATTTTATAATCTTAATGCTTCTTATTTTTCCATTTCTGTTGTGATATTAAAGTCACAATGATTGTGAAGTAAAGAGATTTTACAGTACTGGAAGACATAAAAGTAGATAAATAAGAGACAATAAGAAACTTGTATCTATTTCACTGCAAATCATATTTTTGTTTATAAATAAGCCATATGTTACTGAAAATGGATATAGTGCCCATATTTTCATTGTAAACCTGTTAGCAGTTCTCCTGTAACCAAAACCACGTGTCTAATCTCTAGATATCTCTTATCTTTGATACTTCTAGACCTTTTGCAAATATTTTTTATGTAAAATAACAATATTACTGCTTATCTTAATAAAAGAAACTTGAATTATGAAATAAAAAGTAAAACTAGAACACAGCCTTTAAACTAAAGCTTTCAGACACTTTTGCTTCTGAAATTATCACGTTGTCAGAATGGTAGTGATACAAGGCTTAAAATATTCAAAGTAAATTAATTAATCTCTTTAAAAAGCTTACTTGAAGCATCAAATAAAGTGATGTTTCCTGATGTTTCATTCAGAAATGCCCTGTTATCTACCCCACAGCTACTCAGTCACAGAGCTATGTTTCTGATGATAAATCAAGTTGGAAATTTTGTTGGTTTCGTTTTGATTTGTTCCAAATATATTAAAATAAAATCTTTGTTTCTAGCTAATTTAGAAAATTATGTTCTCTGCTGGAAATATTAAAATAGGATTCCCAGCAGTTTGATTTGAGACAGATTCTTCACATGAAATATCTAACTTAATGTTTTTTGTTTGTTTTTTAATAAAGTAAGATTAAGATTAAATGATTACAATTCAAATAGCAGCACACATTTTTCATGTCAACCATTTGTCATTTGATTGACAGACCTACCACAAAAATGTCAGATTTAATGATGACTTAGTTTAAAACCGCAGATTTTCACAGTAATGCATTGTCTATATTAGCAAATAATTTAAATGCAAATGCATTAACCAATAACACTGTACAATTCATTTAAAAAAGCAATGAGAAGTGTCTTAGGGTAACTACTAAATCAGTAAAAGTATTAAAAGGGAAGGAAGTTTATTATATATTTGCCTCTCTTCTATACATCAAAGATATACAAAATGTGTTGCAAACACATGTTGATTTTTCCCTGCACTCAGGCTACCCCCCAAAAACTGTGCAAGGATTAATTATGTCTCTTAATTCAGTCAGAAAATCTTTGATGACATTTTCCCATTGATGTGAAAATACATGCACTCTCTGGACTGGTGGTAATTTTTTCAAAGGAGATACTTAGAAGAAAGAAAAGAGACTCAAAATATTCACACTTTCTAGGCATTAGAGGTATGAAATTTTAAATGTTAGTTTGGAAATTATTCTTAAGTCCAGCACTGTGTCATACTTTGATTCTGTTGAAACAAAATGCTTTGCTCCAAAACCAATCATAGCATGCATTTTTTAAAACATAGATTTGTGGATTTTTGAAAGTGAAATAAAAATCCTTTAGAAGAAGAAATACAACTGAGCTTTGTTTTAGTTAGCTGTATGATGTATGTCTTCCCAAATACTTTAATATTTTTTGCTGTCTATACCCTGCTTTACGTTTTGAAGTTCCATTTTGTTAAACATTTGAGGAATCAAGGCAAACAATGAGAATCTCTCAGCACAGCGCACACACACAAACTCACTGTAACAGCAATTTGTTCGAGATCGGCCACAGCAAAGAACAACTTTGCTTTCAATATTTTGAAGAACTCATGCAGAGGGAGAGTCTTCTTTGCTGAGCTCTTGGCGTTAAACAGAGAATTGTACCAAAACCTGCTCACAGGTATTTTCCCAGCACTGGGAAACTCCTGTTTGATCTTTACAGGCTGCTTTTTTTTCCCCACATTCCTCAAACACATCCAGAGTGGCTTAGTTCATTCATGCTAGCTTGACGGAAGAAAATATATTGTTTTTCTTTATTACACTGCAGATCAGCTTCAAATGAGCTCATAGACATTCTTAGCAATACTTGTGAGCTTAGTGAGATAATGGTTTTAAAATCTTCAACAAACCAGTATCCAGAAGATAATACACTTCATAAACCCACTGACTTTATCTTACCATACTTTAAATCCCTCTGGCATTTAGAGAAATTGGTGTCATTTTTTTCCAATAAAATAACATTTGTAAGGTGTTAAAAGTTCATTTTAAAGTACTGTTGATGTAGTTCACAGGAATTTGCCTTAATAGCTTTTGTAATCCCTGGGTGAAAAAGCAGACCATTTGCTTTAGCAGATTATTTGTTTGGTTGTTTTTTTTTCAAATAGAAAGCTGTGGAAGGGATTTAATTTACTGACAAAGCAAAAAAGTAAAGTAATTTCATTAACTATGCTAATTTAGATTTCCCTAGGAAAAAAAAACCCAAACTATAGTTTATTACATTTTCAATTACAATTAATCTATTTTTGAAATTCTAATTAAACGCCTGAGTGACAAAAATATTGTGTGGTTTTGTGTTTTTTTTTAAAGAGAGAAGTGCAACATACATTTTATGCTTTCCAAATTTAAAGTTACTTAGCATATTCAATCTAAACATTACATTCTTGATACTGGGCTTGAAATATAGCTATTATTGCTTTCTTTTGAAAACATAATGTTTTTAACATAAAATTTTGTTTTAAGGGTCCTTTCTGGGAGAGATGAAAAGGAGTAGGAAAAATCTTCTGCTTGGACATTTTAGCTTAATGTGCTCAGAGTGCATCAAAACCATGTAAACTTCCTTCAACTCAAGTTTGAGTTTGGCCTTTTGAACTTTTACAAGCTTTTTGTAAATTGTCAACTATAAGTTATCCTTTCTGAGAAAATCTCTCATTCAGAAAACCAGGCTTAGGGATGTAGGGTATGCAAAATAGGAAGGAAAGACATTAGGAAATTGCCTCACTACATGTAAGTTCCATTACAACACTGTGATGGAACTGTTAATAATGTTATTTCTGATGAAAAAAATTATGGCTCTTTCACTTCAATCTGTTGTTAAGGAAGATTCTTGGCAGTGACATAAGATGCACAGAGGATAATTACACACCATAATCAGAATTTAAGAAATTTCCACTCCAACACATGGGAAATTGCAAAGAGGAAGGATTATTCACACTTGCATGTCCTTTGTATGTAAGTTTTGAAGAGAGATTTATATAAGAAAAGACAAAAACATAAAAAGTGGAATAAGGATAGAAGCAAAATAGGCCTTATAAATACAAGTTATGGTAGAAGTTCAACTGCTTGTTCTCACAAACCTGTCCCTTAGGAGTTTTATTATATACAGTAATGTCAGCTATTGCATGAGACAAAATAGTGATTCACAATTCTATAACAAAATATTTTCTAGTCTTGAGTACTACAGAAAATGCCAAATAAGGACATTCATTAAAATACATTTTGCTAACATATCTAGTAAATTTAAAAAATGTATTGTAAACATTGAATCTCTGGCAGAGAGTTAAAATAGTCATGGCTTCTTTTCAAACAGATGAATCAGTGAGCATGGCTTCTTCATACTGAGATTGATTCCAGAAATGTTAAAGTTCCATTGACATGTTCAAATTAATACATTCCTCATTACTCTTTCCCTTATCAGCTTGCTGCTGAGCCAAGACAGAGTAGCTTTGCACCGCTGAATTTTCATGTCACCTTTCTCTCTAATTTATTTGAAGACAGTAAGTTCCTGAGCTTGGAGAAGTCAGTAGATGCCTTCTTCGTGCCAATTATGGAGCTGCAGTATCTCCCAGGTTCTCTGGCACTATTACATTACAATTCATGACAACAAAAGTTCATTTATTGAGGTATCTTAGCAATTCTTTGTAACAAAAGAAGCAAAGGATGGCCATCTCTGATAAAAATATTCTTTTTTTTTTGTGGCAATTCCATACTTTATAGCCATCTAATGAAAATAAGATCTGCATATTAGGCTTTTGAAAGTTCTCATGGGCAAACAGAGGGAAATGAGTCTTTCCTTTCTTGATGCAATGATGTTTGACAACCTACCTCTTTGCACATCCTTTGTGGCAACACAACCATGTCCTTCTGGATAGAAAAACAAGAAGAAATATTATTTGAATATAGTTTAAAGTATGTTTTACCTATGTCAAATTGTGTCTTCCTGTTCTGAGGGTAAACAAAACTTGTGTGACAGAGCTAAAACTACTTCAAAGTCTATCACATTCTGTTAATGTGTGCCCTGTAGCGTTGAAGAGAATGTACAAACTGGGCTTTTTAAAAGGCATAAGATGCTCCAGCTATCCATCTTCCATTAAGAGAACTCAGAAAGATATTTTAGAGATTTTAGTGGGTTGAACCAGGCTCTGCACACTTTTCTGTCCCTGTACAAAGCACCAACTAGTGATTCCCAAACTCTCCTGCGTCTTCCCCTTTCCTCTAAGGAAATCCCATCTGTGTTACCAGTGCAATCATGATTTTACTTCCTGTGTGTGATTTTCCTCATGAGTTGTGAAGTGTCTTGCCAGTATAAGTGCATCTCTACCCAGCTTTACCGTCTGCAACATCTAAGAAACCTTGAAATATATCCTGTTCAGGGAGATGTATTCATTGAGATCAGTCATGTTAACAATACTGCTTAGACAGAACTATTTTGGGAAAGGATTTTTGTTTGTGTGTAGTACTAAATCTAAGACAGGGTGACAGGGTATATGTGCATTCTTGGAGTAGGGCTTCTGTTAATCATGTGGGAAATGACACAATTTTAAAATGTTAAATTTTACTTCCCAAGAGAACTATTGTAGCATTCTTGTATTCCTGCAGGCTTTCCTGCTCAGAATTCAAGTCAATTTCAATTTGCAATACTTATTCATATTTTAATTGATCTCATTAATTCTAATTTGCAAAAGAATGCATGTCAGGTCTATATTTGGCAAAATAAAAGTTTTATATCAGTCCTTTGAGGGTGGCCCCAAAAATCCTTGTTACACTTGCAGGCTGTAAGATGTGTAAATTTAACTTTGCAAAAATTCTATTTGCACCTTTATGCAGTGAATGAGGAAGAAACCAAAAGTGAGTTTAAAGCTACATAGGTGCCCAAGGAAAAGTCCTTACAAAAAAAGAAAATGGTAGGCAGCTTATTCAACTGACTGAGGATTGATTCCTGTAATGAGGATAAAGGCCTAGTATGTGATAGCATCATTTATCTTGGGGATTTAGGAATAGTCTGTAAATATAAAAATATAAATATATAATTTTTTTACCTTCTAAGTTCGTGCATTGATTTTATATTGGTATTTCCATTATCCTCACAGTTTTTCCTTAAGAATCCATTTACTGATTCAATGCCTTGCTCAGTCAGAAGGAAGGAAATATTAAGAAAGTGAAGTACATAGAAACTATTCACTTCTCCCTGGGAATACAGGAGCTGCCAAACTTTCCTTTTTTCCAGTTTTGCAGAACACTTTGGCAGTCCTTTTTTGTTTGTGTTGTACAGAGGCACCACTTTATTGCAGCTCACAAAAACAATCCAGTGCCCCTTGATGTAGGCTGAGGTACATATCTTAAGTGCATTTTCTTCAGTGCTTCATTGGCATTTGTTCTTGTCACCCAGTGGAATAATATGACAGAAACAAATGACAGTGTGCTTTCTGCTTGCTAAATACAAAATGGTCTGCACATAGCTGAGAGAACTCTTACTTGTTTTGGTTTTGAAAGTGCTTTGTGGAAAATCAAATGCTAGTGAGAGACAGCACCCCTTTAAATATTTTCTGATTTAATGTAGACCTGACAGACCTCCTGGGAAAAGGAAATCAATCTTTCTATTTCTTTTTTTTTTTAACATATTTATGAATTTTTTAGCCTTTTCATGCAACAAAAAGTGACAGATACAAATAGAATTCATATAATGTGAAATAGATAACTCCGTATCGTTGATTTACAAAATAAGAGCATTGCCATAAAAAATAATCCTCAGAAACATGAAACAAGGAAGACTGTACTGTGGAAAAAAAGAAGTGTAGCAGTGATTACCATCATAATTGTATTCACTGTGTAGGTTGTATTTCACCAGTAAAAACTTGAAATAGAGAAAGCTAATATTTGTAATTTACATTTAAATGTTTTCTATAAAACAAACAGTCATGCAGTTAATACCTTAGGGATTGCATCATCATAAATACTCTACTCAGATAATACCAGGGTATTTATAATACAGAGGCTACATATTTTTCTTACCTGCTATCAAAAGAATAGCAAAAAACATATATTTCATAATACATTTTTTTCTTTGCATCCTAAAATTTTTAGTTTTTATTCAGTAAATTTTTTATGGAACTTAATTAGGAATTGAATCAATGAGATTTAAGGGCAACCAAACATGATTATTTTAGGTTTCACAGGAAAGTGGTAAAAACACAAGATCAAAATAAATTTTATTCAAAGATCATTAAAAATATAGTGGAGACTACTTATCTTTTGAGCGGAAATATGAAATTTCCCATGGAAGTTATGTTCCTGATATACTTTTCTGATAGATTGCTTTTCATGCATAAAAATTTACATTTTGCACTATAACAATACTTCAAAACATAGTTTGAAGAAGGGATGAGACTGTGTGAATTTGGAGTCCAGAAGCAATTTTTTCACTCCTGAAAAATTATTTATACCTACAAAAAATACTACAAAAGTCTAATGGAGACTTCCTAGATACTAATTAGGTAATATGGAAAAAATTAAGCCCGCTTATTTTTTGTCATCTATCCTGACGTAATCTTAATGAACACTGGAAGTTAGGCTGTGATGGAAAATGCTAAGTACATGTGGCTAGAATATTAGGAAATTATTTACTTTGGGAAAACAACTATATTCTGGGCTAGACTTTGTTTTGTTTTTTGACAGAGACCCGCAGGCAGCTGACAGACTAAAACAAAATAGTAGTTGTGATCACTACCTTCAACCAACCTTCTCCCCTGAGAGATGTTTCTCAATAAGGAGAGGCTGTTTCCTTAACTGTTTGCTAGTATTTAGGAGACAGAAATGTGGGACATAATGGCTTCTAGATTTTCTTGCTGCCACAAGATTTTGTAAAATGTTCCCAGTTCCCTCACGGAGACTAAGAAGGAAATGTGGCCATTCTCTTTTATTCATTGTGTAAGATGTCAGAATTACCTGTGCCATTTTTGTCAGCTCCCTGTGCATGTGTGCACAAAGGGCAGTGCACTCATGTCAGCAGTTTTGGAATCCCAGAGATCAAGGGATACAGAATCAAGGAAACTATTCTGGTTTGAATTAAATGGGACCTTAAAGTCCTCTAATTACAACCTCCCTGCTATGGGCAGGGACACCTTCCACTACACCAGGTTGCTCAGAGCATCATCGAAGCTGGCCTTGAACACTTCCAGAGGTGGGGTATCCACCACTTCTCTCAGCAACTTCCTGCCTCACTACCCTCACAATAAAATATTTATTCCTAATGTCTAATTTAAACCTACTGTCTTTCAATTTGAAACTATTTCCCTCTGTTTTGTCACTGCATGCCCTTGTAAAAAGTTTCCTTACATCTCTCTTGTAGACTCCCTTCAGATACTGGAAGGCTGCTTTAAAAGTATCCCTGGAGACTTCTCCAGGCTGAACAAATCTAACTCATACAGAAAGCATCTCCTATTGTAGTCATTCCAGCAAAGGGTTAATACATGAATGTAAAGGCAAGACAGCACAAAAACATTTTACACTGCTACTAAAATGTTCATATGATTTCTAATTCACTTTTTGTACAACGGACAAATAAATTATTTTACATTTACATCCTGGTCTGGGTGTTCACAACCACTCAATACTCCCGTTATGTCTCGCTAGATCTGAATATAGGAGTGCATTTTTGGATGATTAATAGAAACAAATAGCCTTTCAATTATAGAAATATAGATTTTAAATTCTCAGACTTTTGTAAATTCCAGTTGCAAAACTATTGATTTAATATTAGAATAGCAGTAATTTGTACATAATTGTTTACATAAAGTCAGGCTTTCTACAGAAAACAAGCAATAGTTCTGGACAAAATAAAAACTTGTCAATTTATTCCAGTCACATTACCTGGAAATTTATCTGTAAATATGTTTCAAACCAGAATCCCTTATTCTCAAGATGTTTCATTCTTCCACTGAATTTTTTCTAACCTGAGCAGTGAACCCTACTTGGGTTTGACTTTAATGGACAATAAGTTGATGCAGAGAGAAACTAGGCATAATTAAGCTTTGCATTTTCAACAGCTTTCCCCTTCATATCTTCACTTCCAAACCATTCTTTTTCATGTGTTGATTTTCCATTTCATTGCTGTCTGGCTGCAATTTGAACATTATCTGAGATAAGAGTGAAAGGTTTTTCTTGCGATAGTTCCAAGAAGCCAAACACTGACTCATTCCTTCAGTATATCAAAGTCTGAAATAGATCAAATAAAACCAGTCTGAGAAATATTTCACTCTTTCTTTTCTCCCCTCTTGGAGACATTGATATATGTCTCTTGGAAAAAAAAATGTCCTGCTCTCCCATCCATAGTGCTGACACATTGGTCTTGTCACTGCACAGTGACTGATGATAATAATGGTTGAAATAACTTTCAGATGTACTCATGACCAAGTATGGTCTAAACCAAGCCTGAAACATTGTTCATGCTATAATTGCTAAAGGAAAATTGTCTTCATGGTTTCTGTTCCTGTTTTGTTTGGATATTTTTTGATGTCCTGTCTGAACTGTGCAATGAAGCAGTGAGGAGACTATGCTAGTGATAACCATGTCAGAAAATTCATGTCTAATTCAGATTTACCTGCCGTTTTGGAAATGCAGAGATTTATTTATGTATCTATAGATACTTGCATCTATGGGTATAGCTAAATAACTGTGTTTCAGATTGTTTCTCTAATATTTAGAAAAAGATCCATGATTTGATCCTCCACAGGATCCCATATTTTTTTTCTGAGTAAGCTCTACCAAGTTCAGAAATTGTTTTTTGTGCCTTTGGTAATTGTAGCCTTGCTGGAGTGTTGATTACCATGCATAGAGAGGGTTTAATAAAGCATTAGGGTAGGTGTGACCAATAGAGTACTGGCCAAAACAAGACCTCTGTAGGAGGGCTGGAGGTCGGTAGAGGTGTATTGTCTTGCAGACTGTTAGCATGACAATCTCAAGACAGCTCCTGGCAAAAAAATATTTTTAAGATACTATTAGCATGAAAAGACAACTTTTAAATAGCAGTGGAAGTGCCAAAGCCTGAACAGACATGGGATTGGTTAGAAGTGTACCTTAGTCAGTCTTAATAATAATGTCGGAGAAAAAGGGTATTTTTATGTTTGAAAAAGTGGACAGAGACATGGAAACTTGAGGCTCAATTGATTCCAGGTATGTCTCTCACTTCTGAATATGATTTAAATGTTTGAAAAAGTGGACAGAGACATGGAAACTTGAGGCTCAATTGATTCCAGGTATGACTCTCACTTCTGATTTTAATTTAATGATGCTTTTCTAACAGTAAAATAACAGTACTCAGTCTCTGTCTTAAAACTGGAACTGGCTATCAAGAGAACTGGAAAGACTCTCTTTTAACAGGTGGCTTGAAGTGTTTGATTTATTCAGAAGAGCAAAAAAAAGGCTGAGAAAAACTATGACCACTGTCTCTGAACAGCTTGCTGGGCTAAACTGCAGAACGAGATTAAATGGCTTAAATGAATATGTTATACTGGTACAAGAACCCCTGAGCACTGGAGTGAGAGAGATTTAGGCTGGAAATACTCTTCATAGCACTCTTCATAGCACTGAGGTTGTGGAACAATGTTTCAGAAGGAGGACTAGTAAGAGATTTCAATAGTTCTTAGATAATTTATGAAACGTATAGAACATAATTCTTCACCATGAAAAAGAATGGGATTTACAAACATTTCAATTCTTGTACCTGTGGTCCAGCCAGAGCAGCTGATCAAAGGAGGTGATAGTCCTGCTCTGCTCTGTACTGGTGCAGCCTCACCTCAAGTACTGTGTGCAGTTTTGGGCACCACAGTATAAGATTACATGAAACTATTAGAGACTGTCCAAAGGAGGGTGACAAAGATAAATGGCCTTGAGGGGAATCTGTGTGAGGAATGGCTGAGGGCACTTGGTCTGTTCAGCCTGAAGAAGTGGAGACTGAGGGAAGACCTCATTGCAGTCTACAACTTCATCATGAGGGGAAGTGGAGGGTCAGGCAGCGTTTTCTCTCTGGTGCCCAGTGACAGGACCTGATGAAATGTCATGAAGGTGAGTCAGGAGAGGTTTATGTTGGATATCAGGAAAAGGTTGTTCACCCAGAGGATGATTGAGCACTGGAACAGGCTCCCCAGGGAAGTGGTCACACCACCACACCTGACAGAGTTCAAGAAGCATTTTGGCAATACTTTTGGCCATGGAGTGACTCTTGAGGATGTTCCTGTGCAGGGTCAGGAGTTGGACTTTGATGATCCTTATGGGTCCCTTTCAACTCAGGATATGTCATGCTTCTTTGATTCTATGACCCCATAAGTAAGACTTTCTCATCACCCCCTATGATATTGCTGTTTTGAAATAATCAAAATGCTTCTATTTCTAGTGCTGTTAACCTGACATATTTTATGGATACTAAACTCTGTTTAAAATAAAACAGCACATGCAGAACTAAGATTAGCTGTTATTCCAGTTGTTTATGAGATGAAGAGGTAACTGTAGTCTTGGAGATACAGATATCCAGGAGTCACAAGAAGCCATGAAGTTTAAAATTAAAAATAGCATGCCATTGAAGTGTGATGAAGTTATAACAGCTTTACGGCCATTTCTCCAGTAGGCTGCCTTTGTTTTACAAGGCTTGGTGTGCCATTAAATTCACTATGAAAAGCAAGTTGGGAAAGAGCAGAGAAATTTCATGTCAATAAATATATGGGGAATTAAAATTGTTCCTTGTGAGGGAGTCAAAGGATTTGGTTAATAACAATATTAATCATTTTCTAATTCTGCCCTCTTCTTTCCCAGGGAGCATATGGATGTCGTCTTATTTTGATGAAACATTTGCTGGCAGTAGAAAACGTAAAGAAAGCAGATTAACATTATGTACTGCAAACACTATGTTTTTCAGTGCTTTTATACCTTAAAAATATCAGTGAGGAAAAAACAAATCAATCTGAATTCCCAGGGAGTATGGTAATGCCCAGATTCAGGAGAATCGTTAAGTCAAAGCTTTTCTATTAACTCCGACATACAAAATTAAATTTTGCCCATATAAAAACTACTATATTTCTTGCTGTTGAGACACACCAGTTTTTCTAATATACATACAGAAAAACTCAGCAAAACACAAAGATACAGTCTCAGTCCATCATAAGGTGAATAGAGGATAGGTTGCTTCTGGGTATTAATAGAAACTGAAACCCAAACCCTTAACAATGTCAGACCTGTAGGCCTCACGTCTATGAATATGTTCTGTGGTCCCAGTTTTTTACTGCCTAAGCATGACGATTTGCCCTGGGACCTTACAGTGGTTGACAATTTTTCAATTTGACTTTAATATTATTTTAAATCACTGAAATAATTAATTTTGAGAAATTCCTCATGCTTTGTTTTTGCTGTAAGGGGTTTTACTAGACAGGTTTAGTGAAGCTTACCAAACTTTAGTTTTTAAGAAGAAAATGGCAGTCTGCAAGAAAGGCTTTGCTGTGTATCATAAACATTTTTCACTGGCACTTGACAAATGAGAGTGTAACTGGAGGAGGCTTGAGAAGAGGAGATTTTTGAAGACACATGGCTAATTGATAATCCAATTTGCTCATACTCAAGAGAGATTTTCATCAGCTCATCACTTTTGGTATAAAGCTTGTCATATGTTTTACCAAAAGATTCCCAAAAAGATAACTCATTTATCTTATTTTATATTACTTTATTGATTTTATGCTATACCATATCAAATGTTATGATTGCAATTTGAAAAGCATCATATCCCTGTGGCTTGATAAAAGAATTCTTGAATGTCCTCCAACAAGAAGACAAAGTATATTGTTGAAATTATATCTGTTATAAAAGATTTCTGACAGCAAGAGGTTATCCAAGTTAGCGAGCCATTTAGCAAATTAGTATAGAATTACAGTAAACATCCAGATAAAATTGTTGTGGAATTCTGTATTATAGCTGGAGTGAAAACACCTTTTATATCCTCATAGTTTTGACCCTTTGAATGATCACCTACTGTCATGAGAGTACAGTTAAGACAATGTTTTGTCCTTGTGAGATATGTGCTCTAAAAGAGGAGAACAGTGCTTCTTTTTAGTGTTCTGCATCTGTTATTAGTTTCTATATTTCTCTGAATGAAAAACAGTGATTAACAGAGGCCTATGGGTTGATATTTCACAGTGTAAAAACCAGGATGTAGCCAGTATTGCCTGTGCTGTGATAGGTCTTTGGCAATAGTCCTTTTGGCCTTTTTCTGAGGTGAACATAGATGAAAATGGATAGGGGAATCACATGGATGAAGTTATCTGTGACACCTGAGTAAGGTAGATGCAGGTTGTGAAATAATCTCTTGTACTGAAGTGTGAGAGAAGGGAAAGATTTATATTGAGAGGCAGACAATGTCTCCCTCTTTGTCAGGAAGGTTGTTAAACAGTATTGATTAAATGTGCTTTTGGATCCCTCAAAACAATGTTAATTTCAAATTCCTAAAGCAGCTAGAGTTCATGGTAGACACACAGTAAACACACCTGGGGTTCAAGGTGATGGTTATTTATTTCCAAACAACATAGATATTCATATATAGTATGTGATGTAATACTTGTGTCTGTATTGCATTTCATTCCTAATGGTAGTGAAAGAACTTTGGATATCTCTGCAGTACAAAAGAGAATACTGACCGTTATGACTTCTCTAACTATATGCCAGGAACAGATTCCCCCCCAAAAAACAAACAAAATACCCCAACAAAAGACTCCAAAACCCTTTGGAGACAAAGGACTGAAAACCTGGTGTTTTTCTTACAAAAATGAAGGAGTTTTATTTTGTAGGGTGAAAGAGATGTAAATTCAAGGCTTTATCACGATTATGAAACATATTTAAAATAGTCACACCTTGTATCTACTGTAAGATCAGGAGACAGCTGTGGTATAACAGGCTGCCTGGAAAGAGATAATTTAGTCATGTAGAATAGGGATTTGTGCTGTGCCATTACTCCCGGATGGAAATAAGGCTATACAGAGCTCTTTGCTTATGGCATGCTATTGGTTGGCATTACATTTAGCAAAACACAGCAGTCTCTTTTTAAACTCAATATGTGTGATTTCTTCATTGCCTCTTCTCAGACATGAAAACTGACAAAATTTTTAATGGAATATAGATGGTCATTTAAGATGAAATTAATATTTTATTTGAAATAGCTAGCTGTGTGTTCCCACTAAGGGACAATTAGCCAACATATTGCATATTTGGTGTCTTCCACTGTTTGCTGTGAGTGATAACTAATAATAAAGAGGAATAAAATCTTGTGTCTGTCTCCTTGAAAGATTCTGTTTTGCTACAATAGACATGGGGAGTAGAAGATTAATTTTAATGTACCTACCACTACAGCAACAATGATTAAAAAAATGATTTTTTTGTATTGGAAGGATCATTTTTGTAATGAAGAAAACCCTCCTGCAATACTTATTGTATTGATCTTCTCAGGGGTTTTCTGTGCTAAAAATAAAGATGTTTTTGTTACAAATTTTCTTCAATTGCTTTTATTGGGGTATAATTTTTCCTCATACTCTTAAAATGTTATTGGCTAATCAACAAGTAACACAGTCTATAACTAAAACCACACCAAACCAACAAGCCAAACCCAAACCATATTAATTTTTATTGTACCTATCTTCTTTTCTATAAAAAATGCAAACATCAACATTTCTTAAGTATGAATTTTGCTTGGTAAGAAAAAAATCTTACAATCTATCTTTTTGAAAATGTAAGGGGTTTTTATTGCGATATTTCTGGTACTTTAGTCAGTACAAACAGTGCCTTTAGAAAAATATTTTTAATTCAACACAGAAAGATATGACCTAAAAGGAAGTGATTAAAGTTCATTGCAAAACTTCCACCAGTGGTACCTTGGTCTTATATCCTTCTGGGATTATTACAGTGATGATGTTAACTAATCATAGCTAAATTTAGCTTGAGTTGTTATGCTTCAAGGAACATAATTCAAGATAGATCTTATGCAAAGCTCCTTGCATATTGATACAGATATTGGAGTAACCCCTGTTCTGTAATTATTCTTTTTAGAAGTTAGCAAGGTACAAGCTCAGAAAGTACTTAGCACTTGGCCTTCTATTCTATCTTTTAAATATACAAAGTATTGTAGTATATACAATGTTAAATGTATTTGCATCTTGGGGGCATAGTACCTGATGACTGGAAAATAGAAAAAAGTAGTGTTGAAAAGGTAAAACATAGTGATATAAGCAAAAATGGGTCTATTAGGTTGATGTCAATACTCTGTAAAGTCTGAGAACACATTTTGAAATAACGAACCATCAAGGATGGAGGTTATTGGGAAGTGGTAAAGTGAGATAAATTGCAATGTTGACCACCAAAGGTGAATGATGTGTCACTATATCTTTTCTGCTAAATGACTAATTTCTTAGATGGAATTAATTCAGTGAGCTTCATCTATATCAATTTAAGTAAATCTTTTTTCTACATATTTTCATGTGATATTATTACTTAAGGTGGAAAGTGCAGGGATTGACAAAAGAACTAGGAATTTTATGGGAAACTGTCTAGGAAGGCTATTGTGGGTTATGGCAAAGACATATTATCAGGAATAATATTCCTCAGAAGTTGGTTCTGAGATTGTTTCTATATCATACATTCATTAGTAACGTCAGGATATGAACAAATGCAAGCCTGTGTGTTTTTTTGATTTGGGAGTCCTTAGCAGTGCCAAGATGACCAGAACATTGCACAAGAAGGGTGAAATGTCCTTTCCAACTGAAGGGTTAGAAAATTGATGGCATAAAGTGCAAGCACTTCTAGTCTGAAGTAACAATTAAACAGCTAGAAATAAAGGAGGCGAAAGAGACTTACCTGTTTTGGCTGATCATATAACAGCTATGAACCATCAGTATGAAACAGTTTTGAAAAATTGTCATAAATTCAAGGATGGAGTGGGGCAAATACTTTTAGGGTCAGAGGTGGGAATGATCATTCTACAAGACATTGGTAAAACTCTGCTGTATTCTGACATAACAGAGTAAATTGGAACAAATTCTAGAAGAGGTTAATTCTAGAAGAGGATCAGAGCACTGAAACAAATGTAATATGAAGAAATATTAGAAGAGGTTAGTTTATTAAGCCCAGTTTTACCAAATTAATGTTAATAAATTATATTACAATTCTTCATATTTGAGATAAATAGAAGGAAACTAAACAATTATTGAAATTAAACTTAATGTTGTAGAAGATCAAATGTTTAAATATTAGTTGAGAATTAACTTTGATTGAAAGGGGGAATATGGCTCCTAAATTTCCAAAGAGTAACATTTTGAAAGGTGTCAAGGGGCAATAACTACATTAGTAGTGGCAAGGGGCAATTTCTCATTTTCCTTTTACTATTTGCTTAGTTTGTAAACTTATGGAGAAGAGCATGTAACTAAGAGATATAGCTAAATACACACATTTAGTTCAGTAAATCAAATATCTTACATGAAACCCTAGGCATCTAATGTGTTGATATCTCCAAGGGGATCCAAAAGAAGGTTAATTCATTGTCTTTTTTTGCTTGTAAGACTTTCATGTTTCAGAACTTCTGATGGTCACCTCTGTGGAACAGAAGGTGTTCTGTTCTGTTTCTGACCCTGAAAGTCACTTTGTCTTTCAACTTTGTTGGTTGTGCTTTTTGTTTTCATGGGAAACAGGAGACTACAGATGAGGGCAGGAAATATGTAGAGGAAACTTATTGGTCTATGCAGACTATATTTTCTCAGCTTTCTGATGTTGACATATCCTGTTCATATGGTCATGACTACATCAAACATTAAAAAAGGTGTTAAAATGGAAGTGGAGATAGAAGGGAGAACTGGGTGAGAGCATGGTCTCTAATGTAGAACATGCTTTATACTCTAGTATCAAATGAGAATCTTATTTAAAATTTTCCTTGCTATTGCAGAAACCTAGGACATTGATGGTGGTGGTACAAGCATTTGAATCCAAGTGATATTTTCTTATGTTAGACGATGGCTGCAGATTTTTGACCTTTTATCAGGAACTTGAAATTAGTGAACTTGGATCTTGAAAAGTGTTTTTATGGCCAGTGATTTCTATCACATTCTGTGGCCTTTCTGAGGTAGGCAGAATGAGTACTTGCAATGGTAGAGGTTGAGGACTCAAATCTCCTCTTTCCCTTTTGTGACGTTTTCAATTCTGTCTTAAAGATACCAAATGGTTTTTAAATTCATGTAAATTGAGGAAGTGGAATCCAATTCTGTTAGTGTCTTGTAACCTTTTACTTCTCTTTCAAGGAGCTTTCAAGAGTCTAGAACAGGCCAGAACAATATCTAGTGAAGATTTCTAAGCAAATTTTTCTTCATACGTTGATTGAGTATGGTGACTATGTTACAATCTGCTAGGTAGTCAGGTATGAAAAATCCTAACAGATTTCGTTGTCTTCTGAGAAATCGCCTCTCTACAATAACTACAAGGTGGATGCCAGACTCAAGGCTAAGTTTAGATGACTTAGACATTTCTGTCTCATCCAGTTGCAGAAACTCACATCCTAAATGAATATCACTGTTCAAAGTTGATCTCAGCACAGAGCCATTGAGTGTTGAATTTTATTGAATCTACTAGTTAATGAGTTTAAAAAATGAAAATATATATTAAAAGTTTTGCAAAATCTTAAGAGATTTGATAGCAATTTATTTGTACCTGTTTTTATGGTACCAGCCTCAAACTGTAAAGCATAAAAGTATTTCTGTTTCCTATTGACTAGAAAGCCAGTAGGTGACTCTTGATTTGAATGAGCTGACTTGAAATTCAGCTTTCTCTTTCCATTCAGTCACAAAATAAAGCTATAGGTACAAAAATTAATTAGATTTTACAAGTTACTGTATAATGCAATATCACTTCATCTTAAATATAAGCTATTTCAAATGAATCATAACCTTTCTGCTTAAAAGAGGAAAATCAAGAAGAAAAATGACAGTGCTAATGTGAAGAACTTTCTGATTTTGATGATGTATTTCAGTACTCTTCTTCTGCTATTTATTGTGGTATGGCAACATGGCATTCAGAAGTGCAAAGTACTGAGTTGTCCCTCACCATGTTTATTTGCGATTTTGGGTGCCCAGGACAATTTTCACAATATGGCATTACAGAAGACTGTAAGTACAGTAAAACATTTCCTACTGTTAGCTGTGTCCCCTTGGCACTCCCAGTCTTTCAGGTCAAGCTCTGTCTTCAGTACATCAGACTGCTGGGGCTTTAACGGAGTCTGTTTTGTAAAGGGCTGAAGGATGTGCCATCTGCTCAAGATGTACACTCAGTATGGTGTGGACTGTGTGTAGTCCAACTCAAGGAAAAATGGAGTTTTCTGTGGCTGGAATTTGACAGACATCTGCAACTCTAGTTGGGAGTATTTTAAATATGTTCATAAAACTACCAAAAGAGGTGAACGTGAAGTTATAAATCCACCAGGCTAGTGCTTTCTTCTTGTTTTCCAGTAAATTGCCACATCTGGCTTCTTTCATTTTCACTTGAGATGAAACAATGAACATTTGGTCCAAGTTATTACTGAAAAGGAGGGTTTTTCTGGGAATATTATTATAATTGAGTTATGCCTTGTCTATTTGTTAGTCCAATATTCTGGTTTTTCTTCTTGAAAAGTTCTCACTGATTTTAACTGTTGATGTTTAAGTCTCCTTGGCTGAAAGTTTTGCACACACACACAATTGTGCCACAAAAAACTGCCATCCAACTAAACATCTCAGGAAGAATGAAGTAATTGTGACAGTTATTACAACAGGAGTGAGAGCAGTTGCAGAGCAGTGGGAGCAGGATCAGGCCCTGTAACTGACTCTGGAGGCAACTGCTCTAAAACACTGCTGCAGGGAAAAAAATCCTACTTCTATTGTTAATGTCATTAGGCTGAAGAAGAATTCACAACGGAATTAATTTAACTGAAAGGCATATTAATTTTTTTTATTGCTTTTGCCTTAAAAACAATTTAAACTATTTTTGGGAAGCAACAGATTTTCCACACTTCACTGTCCCACATATACAAAAATATTTATTCTCCTTGACTCTCAAGAGCTTATTGATTTCTGTTGCCTTGCTTTCTTTCGCTTCTAGCACAAACTCTCTTTGTCTTCCATTCTATCAAAAGAAAAAAACCTTTGGAAAGTTTGACAAGCTAGTGCACTACTCCCTAGTCTACCTACAGTATTCTTTAGGGATGCAGACATTTTTTGATGTATTTATACATTCTGTCTTCATACCACTACTATATTTTAAGTTTTCAGTGCCTTAAGTAGCTGATTGATAGTAATTACCTGTATAATATACACTGGGGCATGGCTATTGCATGTGCAACTCTCTCAGGTAATGTGTTTGCTTTGAAGATCACAGCATGTACTAATATGAAGTGGGTGAGAGGCTGAGGTTACAAACAAGTGTACCTGAGTCCTGTAGGCTGCTTCTGTCCTTTTCCACATGGGGTTTTCCTTCCTATTCCCACTGTTTTAGCAAAAAAAGCAGGCTGAGAAAGTTGCATTCTATGTAGAAGTCAGCAATCACATCTCCTGGTCTGTCAGCAACTGAGACGAAGCCATAAACAGTGGTAGTTGTTGATGAGAAAAATAATCAGTACATGTGAACTAACAGCATGCAGAGAGAGCCTATGATCAAGTCAGTCTTGGACACCTGGGCCAGTACCACTGCATTCAAGTGCATAAGTTACATGGTATTTGCACTGAAAATATTCAAAGGCAAAATTGTTTCCATTTTGCAAATTATAGCCTGTTTTTTAACTGAGCTTGAAATGCTTAGACCAGAAAACTTTTATGTTTTTAATCATCCTGGAATAACCAACACAATTTTCCTCTCTACATGAACAATTCCAGCTAGACAAAACCCTGTTATAATTTGAATAATAAGCTGGTTTGGTAGAGAGAAACTGGTAGATCTGCAGTGTCTTGTTCTCACTTTTATTTCTAGCAAAAGCAGAGCAGAGGAGAGAACTGATAAGAGGATTTCTGTTTTACTGGGTTCCTATTTTCTTTTTAACTTCAAAAAAGTTATAGTTGTTTTTGATAGCAATAGTGCTTTTCACTAGTGAAAAAGATTATTGCCTATCAGACATTAACTTGTGTCATGAGGATAATTATCTTTTCTTAAATGTGAGAAATGTTTGGATTTGTGGCCAGCAAAATATGTCAATGCTTGCAGAAGGGTTTAGTGTGATTTAAAGGAGGAGAACACCAAGCCTTCAGAGTTCAGTATCTCTTTATTGTGCTTACTATTCTTGTGAAAAGATGCCTTTTGAAAGCCAGCATAATCCCTACGAGTAATCTCCTTAAAAAAACTTTGGCAATGTATTCCTGGCCTGAATTCTTTCCTGGCATGAATGATACAGCCCACATAGCTGATTCTTGGTTACCAGATACCTACAGACTGTAATTCACACAAAACAGAAGCAAGCAGAATTCTTGAAAAAAATCACTCCTCTTTTCAAATTAAAATATTGTTACTTTGGTTTAGCAAGATGAAGCCAAATTAATCACTACTTTTTGGAATACTAGGATGTCTTAAATTTTAGGAAGAACTCGAGATCTTAATATTTGTCTGAAATTATGCACCTATATATGTTCTAGGCTGAAAGCAATCCCTTTGAAAACATCCTGAACTGTTGCAGTTTTTCAGAGAGCAGTTTGGAGAAGGCCAGATGTTCTCCATGACACCCACGAGTAATTTTCTTTTAATAATTGTTACCATTGATGGTGAGAAGCAGTTATGACATTTAGCTTAGATTTCTTACTGAGAACGCCACTATCCTCTGGTCATTGTTTGTCCTGACACAGTCCCTGCCCAAATGAAATGGGTATTTTAGAAAGCAAGAGTAAATGTGTGCTTCACTTGTGTGAAAGCTTTGTGCAGTTACTGTGCAGGAAGTTTTACTCCTGTACTGTTCAGTTCTTCTTGAGCACATATATAAATGACACTGTATAGCATAACAAAAGCACTCTTACACATTTTCAGTAGTATAATGGTAATGTGGAGACAAGCTGAAGAAGATTGTAAATTCAGCTAGACGTGAATTTGTGTATTTCTAAGACAAAAATGTAGGCCATATTTATTGCACTGGTAAATTGATTCTAGAGGTATACCAATTACTAAATCCATACTGTTGGCATAGATAACCAATTTTTCTGCCAACCTTACAGCAGAAAAATATCCACCCAAAACCCCATTTTAAAATCAATTTAGAAATATCGCAAGGAGGTTATTAGCAAGAGAAGGGTGGGTTTTTTTGTAGATCTATAGGTCATTGGAAAAATCACTGCAGAAATGAAGTGTTTGGGTCTAGAATCTGCACTTTAAATGTCTTTAAATAAATTTCTATATGTATCTGCTTTTGAAAACTGCAATTTTTCCCGCAGTTTCCCTGCTGTCGTGGTTTTGCAAGACCTGGTTTTTGCTAGTGGAGGGGACTGCAGGAGTGGCTTCTGTGAGAAGCTGCTAGAAGCCCCACCATCATGTCTTGCAGGGCCAATGTCTGTCTGGCTGCAAAGTTGGACGTGCCACAGGCCAAGTAGAAGTGGTAACATCTCTGTGATAACAGATTTAAGAAGGAATTCAAAACAATGTCTAGTTGCGCAGCTTTAATTGCAGCCAGGGAGGATGAGGATATGGGCTGAAGAACACAACATGGAGAAGCACCCAGGCCAGGTCGGAAGAAGATACAGCAGGGCCAGAGTCGAGATTCCTCTGCAGCTGGTGGTGAGACCATGGTGAGACGGGGTGTCCCCCCTTGTAGCCCATGGAGGAGCACAGGAATGCAGAGCCCCTGTTTACAGAGGTTGGAGCAGGGGGTGCTTAAAAAAGGCTGCAGCCTGTGGAGGAGTGACCCACGCCGCAGCAGTTTGAGGGCCGCTGTTGCCCGTGGGATGGACTGATATTGCGGCAGTTGCAGAAGGCTGCTTGTGAGATGGACCTTTCGGAGGGGAGTGGTTCCTGACGAACTGCCTTGCCTTCGAGAGGGGACCCACTGTTCAGCAGTGGAAGACTCCAATCCTTGAGAATATGAAGACCTGGCCTAACCTGAAAAAAACCCTCCTAATTCTCTGTCTCCCTGCATCGTTTGGGTAGGAGGGAAGCAGGGAGGGGGAAGTGGGGGGGAGGGGGGGAAGAAGGTTCTTTTCCACAGCTCATATTTCTTCTCAATTTTTCTTTTTTATTAGTCTTAGTGTAATAAATATACTCTTATATCTCTTAAGATAAAGCCTCTCTCAAGTGCATTTGATGATAAACTCCGTGGATGCTTGAATTTTTTTTCCTCTCCTCTGTCCGGCTGCGAGAGGGAGGGGAGTCAGCGAGCCTTGGTAGTTCCTGGCCTCTGGCCAGGCTCAAACCAAAACACCTGCCCAAGCACCTTTGCTTATACCTGGCATTCTACTTATGAACCGGCTGACTTGTTTGATAATTTCTCTTGAAAATTTTGATGTAGTATAGACAATGAGAATAAGAAAACCTGGTTTTTTAATATATGTATTATGTTTATGTCTCACCCAAATGATTCTCCTTTTGAATAGCAATCACTAATGCTTCAATTTTGAGAAGTAAAACAGGAGTCATGAGATCTCCAACTTGCAAGGTGTACAATATATACTTAATGCTTTGACAAATAAGAGGAAGTCTGTTTGATAAAATCAGTGGAAATTGGGCTGTATTTCACCCTTGCTCATTATAATTCAAATTACCTATCTACACATCAGGGTGCCAATAATCCTCACCTTCTATTAGGAATTTCAGAGAAAGTTTTGTTTGGTTGCACACATTTCCTTGTATTTGAATATTTTAATCTTCCTATGGCAATACTGCTTTGAGGTGTGATGGTTTTGTGTTGTTTGGGGTTTTTTAAAGAAAAAAATAAGTATCTAAATCTAGAACTTAAATACCCAGTAACCACAGATAAACCAGAGAAACCTTTAGGAAGTGAACACTTTAGCCCATCTGTATCCTGATGCTCAGTCACTGAAATAATCTCTGAAACACAACTGATTAGGTATGTACAAGTTGCCATGTTTTCCTTATCTTTAGTTTTGTGGAATACAGGAAAATAAAGTCTTTTCATTAGAGGATAAAAATGGAGAACATCAAGACAAAATTATTAAACTATAAAAATTATTTCCCTTACTGGAAATAAAACAGGAAAATTGTTTATTGTCTGAAGAGATGATCAGAAGAAAATGCTTTAAATGCATGACTCAAATACATGTCTGAACTTTTAATATTTCTGCTAGAAACAGACCATTATCTTGTTTCTTAAACAAAAATATAAAATAAATTTAAAAAAAGAAATTCACTGGAACTAAAATTGTACCATCATCTGTTAGGACTAGAGCCAGACCAGATGTTGCCCCGTCTCTGATACTAAGTTGTGGGCTGCTTTAATTGAGGCACTTTGAAGATACTTTTTTCATATGAAGTGATTAAATTTGCCATAAAATTCAAGGCTTTATTATTATGACCCCTGTTTCTCTTAAGTTTTTATACTATATATTCAGCTTGAAGGAGAAAATGACAAACTGATGTCGGGTGACCATATTCTTTATTTTCTTACTAAAGTCTCATAACTGCCCATTCTGCCCTCTAAGTGATAAAGTCAGACATAGAAATATTGGCAATATGTCCAGAAACACAAGTATCTCTTATATTATAGAGCCCATCTAGAAAACATAAGCTATATTAACTTTTAGTAATTACAGCATTCTTTGCCCCCAGCTAGGTGCACTCATTTATGTCATTACAGATGATAGAGATAAATGAGCATTGTGCCAGAACCCGCCCCCAATTGTGTTTTCTGTTTCTACTTTCCTTTGTATCTCTTTTTCCATTACCCTATATACTCTGTGTTTGACTCATCTTTGCCTGTTTGCCAAGAGTGGACAAATAAGGTGTAGCATGTTAGCGTATCTGATCAGTAATGTTAAATATATGTTCAGCTGTATAAGACGACAGAGGTAGAAATGTAACAGAAAATCAGTGCTTTTGTTTTTGTGAAAGTTTGATTTAAGATTCAAATTTATTGCAGTGAGCTGAGAAAATGAGAAATCAATAAGAACGCAATATTAGTTCCAGTAAGAAGATCAGGGTGAAGCAAAAGCACAACTCTTTTCTGGTTTCCCATGAAAGGTCTGCCAGCCCCATCATTGCATTATCCTCTCTGAATTCTGTGCAGAATCAGGAAGACAATAAGAGAAACTTCTCCACTTTCTCCATCTGCTGTAAAACAATGAGATTATCATGAGTTATAATCTCCTGGAACAGGATCTGTAATCGACGTGCAGAATTCTGGTATGCCCAACAAAGCAGTGCAGTTGAAAAGCTAAATTAGAAGTATTGTTTTCTGTCTTGGTGTGTCTCCTCCTATCTTGACAATGTGTTACATTTTGTGGAAAGGAAGAAGAGGAAAATACTGGAGATATCATACAATGGAACAATAAATACCCTAATTTTAAGACTAAAATTAGGAGGAAATACTTTTAAAAACTGATTTTTTTTTGTATGGAGTAAATATACTGTATTCCTGAAGTGCTCTTTTGAGGTACAATGGGTATTTGATTTCAGCACAGTTCACCATTAAGGAAAAACACTCCATCTCATATCAGGCCACTCCATTGATAGAAGGGACTTGGAGAAAAAACAAATATCTAAATTCCTTGCTAGGCAGGTTTGTACATGCACCCTGAAACCAAAGAAGGTTAGAATTATGTACAGGGAATAATCCATACAATTTTCCTTTGCTTGAATATTCTGCATGGATTTGCCCCCAGTGAGGGTGATGCCAAAGAACAGTAGTGGTCAGAAGTGGAAGCAGTTGGAAAATTGAACAGAGAATGGCCAGAAGTATCCTTTGAGATATATAAATCATGTTCCCTGCAAACCTTTGGACAATTTTTTCAATCTAATATCTCATCCCTTACTTTTAAATTGCTTGGGGCAACTTATTAAGTGACCTGCATACTGCATAGCTTCACAAAGGACTCATGGAAGAGGTGCATGGATCAGAGGTGGGGCTGAACCTGCTATACTTCAGATGGTCAACTGCTGAGCAATACTCTGGGGCTGGATGCATCTTATTTAGAGTTAAAATGATCACCTTGACATACTAGCAGGGAAAGGTGTGCCATTATCACATACAGAAATAAAACTGTATTATGGGAATATCCTCTTTCAGAGACAAAAAAGAAAAAAGAAAATGGTTTGGAAAAAACACATCTTCTGTTGTTTACCTCAACTGTATTTAAAATAACATCATATCACATCTCTGTCACAGGGTAGGGCCTTGAAAATTACCTACTGATAAGAAAGGCCAGAAACCCCCAGACTAAATTAACCCCCAGACTGGTGTGCAGTCAACTGCAACCTTCATCTGAAGCACAGGACTTTGTTTCATTATCAGTTACTTTTCTATCTTTTAGCGAATCTCACCACTGTTTATCTGGTTTCCTCTCCTGCACAAAATCTGCAGCTGCTTTCAAGAGAGTTAAATTACATATGCAACTATAGTGAATGATGATAATGGGGGTGAGATGAGTGAGTTGCTTTGATGATTTAATGCAAGCATTTATATAAGCAAATTCTACATTTAACTTGGTTCCCCACAGTTTTAACAGTGGTGTTTGCCAAAGAGCACTTTTAAAAGTGGATGAATCATTAAAAAATGATAAAGCACTTTGAAAAATATTTAGCTGGATGTCTATGGAGAGGGAAGTGATTAAAACAAAAAAAAAAAAAGCAGAGGAAAGATTAATTTTCCATTTTTGAAAAATTTCCCATATAGACTTCTAAAAAAACCCCCAAACTCCACAGTTATTAAAGTATCACATTTTCAAATGGAAAAGTTCAGTTGTCTCTTGGAATAGTTTCATATGTTCTCTAATAAAATATATTAAGCTCTTCATGAAAATAGGACGTTTCCAATTATAAAAAGATGAATATTCCTCTTATATGAATAGATCTTATGAACATATTTAGTTCATGATAACTTTTTAGGTAACATTAGGAATCTATACTTGGAACTATAAAGTACTTAAAATACTGATTTTTTTTTTCTGAGGAAGTGGTTTCCTACCAGTGTCAATCTCCTGCAAAATGTGACAATAAATTGCACTGCTTCCCAAATCCAGATATTAAGTGGTATCCCTTTAAAGACAGATAGTTCATTGCTGATAGGACAAGAAAACAGAAACTTTACTAATACAAAACTTGACAGCAAGCAGAAAGTTTTCTATCCTGTAGTCTCTCTCATAATGCTTTTTCTACCTTTGTCCTTCTCTATAGTAGGTGAGTGCTAATAGAACTGTGTAATCTGTCCTTTGGGCTCATCTGTACTATCTTCGAAAATTCACTGCACTTCAGGACTTACCAATATTTTGCAACACTGTCTGCATTGCAGGGCTGAAAAATCCTTTCAGGAAAGATAGTCACTGTGCAATTTTGCTCTGAATAAGAAGCAGAGCATAGACACATTAGCCCTAGAGCATTCCAGGGAATTACCTGTGTTTCAGAAAAGCGTAAGTCTGGTTTTCCTTTTTCTAGTCTAATAGGGAATAATTTTCACTAGCTTATTTATCAGGAAAATATTTAATTTTCTTCCCTCTATTGAATTCTAACTGTGCCAACTGGCAAAACAGGAAAACATATTTCTGCTCTTTTAGTCTTTGCTGGCTGGACTTCACAAGCCCTTTTATTTTCATTACTGGTTTTCTCCCTTTTTTTTCTTTTTTTTCCTTTTTTTAAAAAAATAATGTTTCTTTCTGATTAACTACAGAATTACCCATGTAATGAATAGGAATCTCAGTGAATTAATGTATGTTCTATTTGTGTATGCAGAGATACCAAGCGGCAGAAGCAACAACTCTTTCTCAGATCTTATATAACTTCTTTCTTAATTACTCTATCTTCCATTTTATGATTCCTCATAAAGTCTGTGTGATGGAAAGCAGAAATACAACATATAAATCAGTGTGCTCCTGCCCTGGTTACCTGTGCTTCACATGAGAGAAATCCTGTTTTTATTGCTGCTTCTTCCACATGGGCATGGCAGATAGAGGAGAGCATGGGAAATTGCTCCTTTTTAAACTCCAGCAGAACGGAGCACTTCCATTCTCTCCAATAAACGATGCAGCCCAATGATACAAAATTGCTGCTACACGTCTTAGCCTCTTTTTTCCAAAGTGCTTTTCATTTTAATTCCAGCAGTGATCAGATGGAAAATACCCACATACATTTCCCATGCCAAACTCTGGAACCCAAATCTGACTCCTGCCAGCTTCCTCTGGGTCCTCACTGCGCCCACATTCTTGGATGCATTGAGGGGCAGTGTTTTGGCATAAGAACAGGGAGAGGGAAAGTCAGAGCAGGCAGACGGATGCAGATGCCTGAGGCTGCGGGGAGTCCAGAAGCCAGTTTGTCCATTTTGTGGGTGAGCGGGCAGCGCCTCGCATTCCAGACACCTTGAATGGAAGGAAAGGCTTGGTTTTGACCCAAGCAGCGCTTCCTTAACAGCAAGTTAGACTGAAGCTGTGGATGGGCATGTTTAGAATTCACTGATGTTCTCTAGGAACCCAGTGGACTGAAGGACAAAGTGTTAGCTTTCCTTGGGCTGCTCTACCTCTGGAGAGAGTAAATGATGTAACTCCTATGTTGATATCTTAGTCCTATGGGTAAAGGAAGCACTATCTTTAGGGGGTTTTATTGTCCCTTGCAGGGTGAGGAATGTAAAGTCAGGCATATTTGCACCAGCATTCGGTATCTAAATTCAGTAACTGGAAAAACTATATGTAGTTATGAAACATTTGGCTGCAACATGAACATAAAATTGCACAAAGAAAATCTCAATTCCCATTCCCTGTATATCCATTGAGCCCACTGGTGGGCCACAGCAGGACTTTCTTTCCAGAACACAAATTCAGGATAGCAGCCAAAACAGGAGTCTCAAGTGCCAGCTGAGGGGTTTGTATCCTGTCACAATTTAGAATAATCTCAGAGTGCATTTTTTTTTTCAGTAGGTTCTTTTAATCCCTTAATTTTTTGATATGATAAAAGACTTTTGGATGGTTTTGTTCAAACACTGAAATGTTCTCATATCTGAGGTTATCTACTATGCTGTTGGGAATGTGCCCATATGCTGCATACACTATTTTACTGGAACTAACCATTTTTAATAATTATTAATCTGTATTATTTACATATTTAAGAGTTTTACGTGCTTCTAAGTTTTATGAAGATTTTTAGATAATTTGCAGTGCAGTTAAATCATAGATCACTAACACAAGGAAAAACTAATTTGATTAAATCAGGTCATACTAGCGTGGTTTTTTTATGGTGGGAGGTAAGGCTAGTAACCTTCTTGTAATGTCAGAGAGGTAATTATTGCTTATCAGTTGTGTCAGCACCTACTGTTTTTTATTGTTCTTTTTTTTTTCCTCCTAAACCTTTTTTAAATCTTATTTGTCAGATATATTTGCCAAGTAACATGGCAGCTAAAGGACCATTTCAACCTTGAGCTGCATAAAGAAGAGATATTTATGCCTCTCATGGAGCAGGAAGATAATAGACCCTATCTGTATAGTGACAATGAAGGTAGAATATTGCACTGAGAGCTTTAGACACCTTATTTCTTGAAAAATGTAGACAAACTGGATGGAGTTCAGAGAAAAGCAATGGATAATAATCATGAACATGAAGAGATTACTACATGAGGAAAGATTAAAAGAGATGCAGCATTCAGCTGTAACAAACAAAAACTTCAGAAGATAAATTCTAGAAATCTTATATATAAATATGAACCCGCACACGTATAAGTCCTGCAACATTCACACTATTTTCCATTTCATATACCAATGGTAAATAAAATGTGTTTTTCTGCAGACCAGAAGTTGGACAGCAGGCAATTCAGGAACTACTGTGGGCATCAGAGTAAACTTCAGCAGGAGGACAAGACTCCTTTCCTCCATCACACCATGTTATTTAACCTGCAAAAAATAATTACAGTGGTTCAACTCATTCCCCAAATAACCTAGGACTTCATGTAAGCTTCACTCATGCAAGTTTTGTACAGATGTAGGCATAGCATTAATATTTCAATTAGTGATTAAATATTCCAGTTCCCAGTAATTGTTTAGAGCTCAGAAATAGAAAAAAAAGACATCATACTGCCTTCTTGAATAAGCACACTGCTTCTGCCCTAGTATCAAGTTAAAATCAATCTGAAAGTCAATTCTGAGATAAGCCTAGCAAAGGTCTAGGCTTTTACACAACAACTGAAGTGAATATTTGAATTTGCTTTCTAACCTCTTTTGAAGAGTTAGTCCAGTCTTGCTCCCTTTGCAGCCATTGACAAATTGGCAATGGCTCTGAATGGACTCAGGCCGCTCAGGCAGGACAGTTATCTGACAATATGGCATGGTCTGAATTTGAAGAAAAATGTACTCAGAATGAACTACAAGTGCATACAGTTTTATGCTTCTTTAGGTGTGTTTTCCCTTCTGTTTAAACACATTTCCAATTTCTTCTGACCTATGAGACAAATTGGAAAATGCAACGCTATCTTGCATGAGAGTCCACACCTAAGGTCACAACTTTATGTAAATGAGCCTTGAGTTCAGGAGAAAGCATAGTCTGTTTTAAGGCTTTGAGTTTGAACTGATTATTATCTCTGAGTCTCAATCTTAGTATATGAGCAGCCTGGAGTCCGTAACTGATATAAGTCCCTCATCTGCAGATTTATGCTCAGTGAAATAAATCAGAATAGTTCATTAATTTCATGAAAGGACACTGATTTTCCATTTGATTTCTACTGAACTTGAGTATTCAAAATGACAAATGTGTTGGGGAAGTGACTCATGAGAATTATCTAGTGGGAATGAAGCTGTTCACTGCACCTTTAAAACAGAAATGATGGTGACACATGCCACAGATTCTGTGTTGCAGATAAGCAAGTAGGGGAGACTCAAATGAGACAGCAAATCACTTACATCCTAAACTGGGCACTGAATGAGGGGTTCCAGTGGTGAAAGTGGAATTATGCGTCCAAGTCAGTGTCCTGTGCTCTGAGCTGCAGCTAAACTGTCACTTTAAATACAGAAATCTGATTAAATCTATACTGTCAAAACAGTAGCTGAAGGTGGGTATTTGAAATGAAAAATACACACTGTTGGTTGCAGGTTTGTTTGTTTCTTAAAGATTGGAAAAAATGTTGTGAAGGAAATAGAGTGCTGAAATTTTAGATTTCCACTGGGAACTCTATTACTTGGCAGTTGATATGTTTCTCATCTCCTAGAAATAATTATATATTCAGGCCTCTCAGTTAAATTGGCACATTAAGATTTCTGACTTAGTGTCATAACTGTAAAGCAGAAATCCTGCAACCCTTGGCAGGTCTGCCCTTTGGGGTTCTGCCTAAATCAAAATCTCTGCAAGTGCAGTCCTGGGACCGGATCTGTTGACAGTGTCCCTTAGCATAGCTCCTCTGCAGTCACCTGTGGAAAAGCTAGCCCCAAAAAGAAACTTATGCTTTCTCACCATTTAGGTCAAAATGCAGGTGTTCATGCTGCAGGTGTTCAAAGACACGGGGGAGTTGCTGTGCTGGTGTCAGAATACGTGTCACTCTCTGTAGTCTCAGACACAATGTTCTTTGCAGGGGCTCTTGGAGAAGAGCTGGCACTCGTGCATCGAGTAGGACAGCTTGAACAGTGGCTTCTGGGCAGGCTGAGAAGCTGTCTCACTGATCTCGGCATGCGTACCTGGCACTTGTCTGAAGACAGAGTTAATCACATCAAACATGGAGCAGGAAGATAATGCCGAGACGAGTGCTCCCCATTGGACTGAGGGACTGGGAAACAATGAAGCGTTGCCATTATATATTCATCCCCCAGCAGATGAAGTGAAAGCAGGGCAAGAGGTTTAGAGTGAATGGCTTCTGGCAGAAGATCTCTTTCGTGTCCTGAAACAACAAGTGGGTACTGAAGAATCTCCCTGCAGAGCAGTAGCTTTGAGGGCCCTGTGGCAGGTGCAGCCAAATCCCAGCATCAGCAGCCTGCTGCCTCCTCCTCCCCTGGCCTCACAGAGCCGTGGAGGCAGACCCTCCTCCTGGCAGCTGCCACTGCAGGTGAGAAACATAAGACTGCGTTGCCAAGCTGGGAGAGGCAAGGCATGTACGTCCAACGCTTTTTTTAACAGCCAGCCATATTTTTGTGCTACCAGTCAAGGAAAAGGAGGTCAGTTTGAGAAGTGGTAGGAATATTGGAGAGCAAGGCAGCTAAGGGCAGGAGGTATGAAAAAGTTTGTTCCACTGTAGAAAACATGGCTGACATACTGCATGCATTCCTAATCACTCATATCACATAAATATGTTCTTGAGAAGAAAAAGAGTCAAGAAGGTCTGTGATAAAATGAAAATGGAATAATGAATCTGTCTCATACAGGGCAACTGAAAGGCTTAGACTTTTTTAGCCTGAAGGCTTAGAAGAGATATGGTATCTTTTTATAAGTGCATCTCTGGAGAAAACATCAAGGTAGGAGAAGGGCTGAGAATCTCTAAATTGACTGGGAACTTAAACCTAAACAACAAAGCAGTAAGGTTCCTGCTGTGGGAACAATAGGGTGAAAAACCCCTTTACCTTGTCAGAAATGAGGACCAATAAATATACAATGTCATGCATGTCTTATTAGAGCTCTCTTCTTGAAAACAAAGGAGGCTATGTAACTTTCAGTTCATTGCAAAGGATCACTGAGAAAAGGTGAGAGAAAACAGATGCCTGTTGTAGAACACCACAGTATTTTCTAAGAGACATAAAATAACCTGAAACTTCTGAAAAATCTCTTGAGCTGGCATAGCTAAGGACATTGCAACCTTACATAGGTGACATGTACCTCTGATGATAACTACTGAAGTTTTGCCTATATGAAGAGCATAGAATCAGGTCTGTAACTGGGGGGAAGAGGTATTTTTAAATTGTTTAATTTTTTCTTTGCTTATACAATGATTGCTGGTTGCAGAGATTAACATATGAAGCCAGCTCTGCCACAGTGCAGGTTTCTGAGTTGAATAGTAAACTGAGCACACTGCAGCTTAGTCACAGAATACTATTTCCCTGCTCTCTGTATTTGCAACTAGAGTTTGGATTGAGGAATTGAGCTCTGATACGAAGATTCTATGTTCATTCCAAGATTTGGCAACTCATGAAATATAACATCACAATACACAGGAGACATTTGTTTTATTTTCTTGATGTAAGGAGTGTATTTGAAGGAAGTTGAGTCAGGAGAGCAATTTGGACTTCAGCTGTTTACTAGTGAACTCAAGACATCATGTTTTAATGGCTAACACCACTTAGAGCAGTGAGGGTCAGGTGCAGTTTCAGTGTAGTTCAAAGTAAGCTGAGGTATGATACCTTGCAACAGCTGAACATGGGCCCATGCTATTTTGGCATTCAGGGCAGGCAGTTCATACAAGTTAAGAATTTTCTGTATAAAACTTCCATTAACGCCTGCTCATCATACAAATCCTGCTAATGCCTCTCGATCCACCTGTGTGTTTTTGACGAAGGCTGGGCTGTGCTGCCAGATTAGGATGTAGCTGTTTTGTGTTCTCAAAGCACATCAAATCCTCTAGTCTTTACTCCTTTCAGTTCAATAAGAACTGCATCTCGGTAAACGAAGGATTTGAATACATTTATTTTCTTTCTAATTTGCTTCCATTTACTCACTCAGATCAGTATACTGGGATCTCAGACTAGGGTTCATCAAAAATCATACAGGAATATATGGTTCATACACATTTTACTTTGTTTTTAGATTTAAAGATCAATACTTTCCTTATTTTAATAGAGATTGCATGATTTTTTTCTTAATTTTATATACTTCCTCAATATCAGTCTTGGTGTTTTCTTCATCACTTCAGGGTCCTTTCCTTTCACTGACTAATTTTTCTCAGATATGCCTCCATATTCAGGACATTATAATTCCATTTATTCTCAGGAGATGCAGAATCTCTTTCACAATCTGTTGGTGACCCAGATGCTACATTTCCAATGTCCTCTTCAGTCTGTCTCTATAAGTGTCCTGACACATCCCACTGCATTTGACAGCAATTTGCTGGCATAAGTTTAGGTAGTCAATCTCACTAAAAGGCTCTTCTTGTCAATCTCAGAATTTCTAATGGAATCCCAGTATGTAGGGAAGGTTTTAAAACAGTAGAAACAGAGGAAAGGGTGTGGCTTTCTTTCTCATGCATAACACAGGTTCTAGAGAGAGACAACTCAATATCTGTCAGATAAACACTTGAGGTCCACTTTCACCTGATGAAATGGTAACTCATGGCTCTTCTGAAGCCTCTGGTGTCCCTTTTCTCAAGCGGTGCAGCTGTAACCTACAATTATTTCCCTTTCTTTCCTTGCCACAGTAACACAGGTACACTTTGGCAGAGATGGGTCTCCATCATCCCTGGACGAGGAAGGAGGATATCTTCTCATCTCTCAGGTTTTATCTGTGTTGCCAGAAATACTGCACAGTAGTGGGAAGTAAAAGTGATCTGTCTCATCAACACTTTATTAGTACAGTTCCTACAGCATCCTGATGCACAAGAAATAATATTCTTCATACATTAATAGAGTTGGACATATGAAGAGCTCAGCATTCATCATTTAAAGTGCTACTTGACGTTCTAAATACAGGATGACGTTGTGGTATTGCAAGTAGTGGGGTGTTGGCTCAAGAATGTTAATGGTGCCTATTATAACAGAGAAAAAGCAGTTAGCCATTTTTATCATGCATAAAAGCAAGTGAAGTGCCTGATAGTTTCCACATTAAACCCAACTGTTGGGAAAAAAAAAATCTAATGAAAAATGCTCATGCTGAAATATACAAAGTCCAATATCTTCTCTCCTATATTCTGTTGCTATAACTTCTCTTAATGAGAATCTCTGAGACATGAGAATATGTCAGGAGACTTCAATCTTTCACTTAATAAGACAGCTGAAGAAAGCTCCCCACCAAAAATTCTAGAATTAATCTTAACTCTCAAACAAGTCAGTCTTTACATTTTTTGGTACACTGTTTGCAATAAATCAGACATTTTCATTTTAAAACTGTAATCAGCTAAATCGTGAAGGGAACACATTTATAAAAAAAGCAATAGTATAAAAAATTATCTGCCTCCTGACTCACCAGCTTAATATGTTCAATAAGTCAAAAGTCCTTCTGTGAATCCCGAAAAGCAGAAAAGAATATATTTCTGTTAACATTTTGCGCAGGACACATTTTTCCATGGAAGTACCTGCAAGGTGACTACCTGTAGTTTCATGTCTCATTTACCAAGGCCTTGGAAATAAATTAGGAGAGAGATGTTTTCTGCCACTCCATGTATATGTTTATTGAATTTTGTTGTTTTAGCACAATCCTTATATTTGCCCATATTTAAAATGCTTAAAGCACTCTGTCAACCTTTCATTTTTTCTGAAGTGTGGTCTAAGCAGGGAGCAAAGAACTGCAGGCCAGAAGATGTACAGAGTAATCTGAAGGACAAAAATGGAAAATTCAGTCTTATATCTACTGTGAATCCCTGACATTAGTTTCAGGTCTTCAAATGACACATCTTGTATCTCTATAAGTAGCTTGGATTAACAGCAAGTTACATCTGAGAATCTGCATAGTATGCACATTTAAGATCCCTTAAGTGAAAAAAAATGGGATTTTCTGTGGGCATTAGGGACTTTTATACAGCTTTTCATTGAGAGTAACTGTGCCCTCTTCCTTGGTTGTCTATAGGGAATGGAAGCCATTGTAAATTACATGGGTACAAATTATGTTGGACACCTCCATGGTTTTTAGTCAGTAAATCTACAAGATAATCAGACAACTCTATTTAAAAGAAATCAAGACATTTTATTAGGGGAAGGCTGGCTGAATGCGGGGGTTGCAAATGTTTTAAGTTTTGAACAGAAACTAGAAATTGGTTTGAAGACAGGCCTCTGAAACTTACTCTCCAAAGTGTTGAGGAAATTTTGACGGGGACTGATAACCCCTACTCCTATCTGTTTTAAATACAACTATTCCAGGTGCAGAAGAGATTCTGTTTTTACAGTTATGTAAAATATGCCCATTGCAGACAGTCTTAAATCTGGAGCCGATTTGAATAGTAGTATCTTCTCTAATGTATATCTTGATGGCTGTAGAGCACTTACAGAAATGACAACATTCAAGAGCTCTTGAACAAGGCGAGGTGCAGAGTAATCAAAATGACTGACCTGACATGAGATCCAAAATCAAGATATATCAGCTTTTCTTTACGGGTTCTGTCCATCTTAAATTGATGTGTTTTAATATCACATACTTTAGTTATAAGCTTAATTTTAGTACTAGGCTCCTTATAAATTACTTAGAAGACTCTTAAAGATATACGCATTTTAAAGTTAGGATTGTGTTGAACTTCAGTTAAAACAAATCTCAGAAGTAAAGCCAAAACTCCACCTCAATTAAAAAAAAAAAGGGGTGAGGCAAAAAGATACAGTAGAAAGAGAAGGAAAGGGATGGTTTTTAACAAAAGGTATAGATACAATTCCTATGTGACAATTGTTTTTTCCTTCCTTTCTTATAAAATCTGCTGAGTTGAATCATGGAAATAGATAATTAAGAACATTGTCCTTCTGTCAATACTCAAACATATATAGGACTTATGTGTTCTTGTGATTAATTTGTTTAAGCCAAGTGGAAGCAATAAAATTTACAAGCAAAATGCAAAACTTTCACAACAGGATAGGATATCTGTTCAAGTCAGTCCTTGTTTTCCAGGAGGCAAAAGGTGTGGCTAAAATAGAGAGGAATGGTTAAGGATGCAGTCATTCTAAGATATGGCAATATTTCTCTAGGATTATTGATGTTATTTATTGGACAATTAACAAATTGATTGAAAATACAATAATGTTAATTTCATGAAGTAAAGACATTTCTTTTAGTTATTGGAGCAAGGAGTGAAAGAATTATCCCATATAATAGGAATACCTGTAGGTATATCATTTATCTTGTAGATTACAAAATTAGACCTTTAAATCAGACAAAATAGAAACTTGAACTTTTGTTCTGATATTTACTATAGTATACAGGTAGATCTGGAAGCAGGAAGCAAAATCTGTCTCATATTTTTTTCACAGGAAAGGATAAGCCAGTACATTCAACACTGGATTTCACAGTACCTTATAATTCTCATCATCATTCCCTAATTAGTACTGTTTTTCAGCCCATTCTAATGTTTATTGTAATTGGCAAACAGCCAGTTGTAATTGAACAGCACTGAATTTTATTAATAACACAGTCACCAATTTATTCACGTCTCCAGGTTTCTCGATACCCATATGCTCCCTTTCCCCTGCTCATGACTAGCTTATCTCTTCAGACAAAATTAACAAAACATCAATAGCAAATTAATTAAGTTATTTACTTTTACTATTATTTACATGAGATGTGAAAGGACTCCAAATTTCATTAAGGAGAATAAGCAATTACATTATATTCTGCTTGAGTACCTTCAACAGGCTTAAAGAAATCCACAAAGACTATTATTTTGATAATGCTAATGATTTCAAGTCTACTGAAACAAATGCAGATTTGTGATTTTCTAGTCAATATATTTATTCCATGAAGAACAATCTAATATAAAAATCTGATTATAGGGTTCTCTCTTTTCATTGTCAATTGTGCAGCCCTTGAAAAAGCACAGTGATGAAATAAACTCCTTTCACTGGAGCTAAAAACTGCATTTGTACATCTTTAGTTAAAATTAAAAATGTGATGTTTGTATTTGTAATACTACTGTGGAAGGGCTGGAGCCAAGATGGGTGAATATTGTGGAAGAATATTCACAAAAACATGGATTCTTACAAAAATAAGAAAAAACCCAAACCACAAACAAAATCTCTTTGATGATGTTAGGAGTCTTTTTACTGTATTCTCTAGAAGCAGCTATTTCTACTGATAATGTTGTGGAAAGAAAAGTTGTGTGTACTCACTGGTGTAGGCTAACAAAACAAATTGGTTAATGTGTACTTCACGTCACAACTTTAGAACATGTTTAAATCCATTTCTTATAAATGTTTATGTGTGGCTGCAAGCTTTTCTTTATATAACACAACAGGGCTAATCACATATGGAAAGTTACACAAAAGGAGCTTTGCTGAATCAGGTACGAGACATTAATGCTACACAGGGTTAAGACAGCTGTGGAAGATTCCTCCTGCCTAGCTAAAAGGATCCTATAGCACAAGCCATGAAGCAACACTTCAAACCACAGTGCATCTATTCAATCAATGGTCAGATAAATTTGGCTAGTGTTTCTTTGCAAATATTGCAGAATAAGAGAGTACCTGTTCTTACAGAATTATTACATCATTACAGATAGTTTAGGGATTATGAGAAAAGTCACACAGAACCGAGGGTATAAATCACCTCATTCTGATAGTGGGAGGACTGTCCTTTAGAACAGAGCCTAAAAGAAAAATGCACAGAGCATGACATGGTGTTAGTAGAAGGCACATTTTTCCACGACATCCTGAAAGAACAGTAACTGGCAACAATCATACACTATACATTTGGTAAAAAAGTTTCAAATAAAATGGTGCTTGAAATGATCTTCTAAGCTCAACAAAAATATAAACCTTTAAATTACAACAAAGATATCTCAACCTTGTATTAAGAAATTTATTTGTCTGCTTGTCTTCCCAGTACTGATCTCATGTACGGAATAGCTGCAGAGCAAAAATAGGAACCAAAAATTTGTTGGCAGCATTGAGAACAGTTTCAGTTCCACAGTGCATGCGCAGTGCAAATTGAACAACGCAGATTAATATAAACCAATTTAAGTATTTACAAACAATGAGTATGTGCCAAATGATGCAATAATCTATTTTACTTACTGGAAAGAAGTAATGAAAAAATACTGCCTTCATTCTGTCTTTTGAACACGACTAATGCATTATTTTCTTTCACATGATTTCAATAATGACTTTTCTTTAATTTAGGAAGCTAAAGGATGCCCACAGACTGTGTATGAGTAAAAAGCCGTGTCTGGTGTGGGAATAGATACAAAACAGTGTCTTCCATAGTATATCTTATTTGCTTGTTTGATTATCACTTTTCCATAAAGGAGGACTGAGTTATCAGTGAAACCTGGAGTCTATTATTTATTTTGGTATGGGATGTGGGAAATGTAGGGCTAACTCTACACAAGAACTTGTCTTTCTCTTACCTCAGCTTTTTCCTCAGAGAATCTACCCTCAAGGGAGAATATTTCATACCTGTGACCATCAGTTCAGTGCTGAATGAAAGCTTAACAAGGGCTTTGGGGAAATCCATTTCCAGTAAAAGAACTTCCAGGGTCAGCTGCACTTCCTGTCTCTATTCACTTTTCATACATCTGGAGGTCTTCCCACCAGCACAGCTCTGAGGAGTATGAATCACTTCTGTAGAGACTGTGAAATATCTGATATCACCAGGTACAGGCTTTGTGTTTGTCCTGCACTGAACAAAGGCATATCTTGTGTGTTTTACTCACAATGAGCAGCACTGTCAAGCTGCACCACCACTGGGCTTGTTGAAATGCCATTCATAACAAGCACCCAGCCCCAGGATACTGCCAGGATAATCGCATCCAGCAGCAGGCAGGGAGCAGGGAGCAGCACTAGGTTACTCACCCCTAAACTGTGCCAGAGACCAAGTCAACAATTCAACAGTGTGGGCTCTCTCATGCTGGCACTCAAACCTGAGCTCCACGTCTGATTAGTTTATTACTGCAGACAAAGACATAGTGTTCAATAGTCCACACGTAGATTTATCTTTCTGGCACTTGTCTGAATGCACTCTGAACACATGTAAATTTGTAGCTTCCAGAATTCATGGGAGTTTTACAGCCAATCTAAGTGAGAAAAAAGTCAAACCAATGTCAAATGTCTTCAAATCCCAGCATTCATCTTCTTGAAGAGTTAAAAGAACTCAAGGTCTGTACTTTAGATGGTTTAAAAAGCCTTTTAAAATACATGTGAAAGAAACAGACAATACCTTTTAAAGCTGTATTAGCCAATAACTCAATACTTGTATATATAGTAACCAGAAGTAAAAAAAATATAAGCCGAACCATTACTATGAAAAGGCTATGTAAACATGTATAGATTTTTACTAATTATAGAAGACATCACTAAGGTAATTTGTCATATGCCAGAGGCAGATTGATATCTTATGGGAAAATGTTGAAATTCTTACAGCACATGATATTTTACAGATAATTATATAAACATTTAACAGATTGGCATAGATTTTAAAGCATTTTGCTGTATCATTTACCATATTTTACACTAAATGAATAGTTATATAATATTTAAAAGATGCCAGCTGCAATCTGAAATCTGTTAAATAATTACACAAATATTATCTATTAATTATTTAAGTAAAGCTTGCGAAATGCCATTTCATTAATTAGTACCACGGATTTAAACTTTTTCTTATGTTTGACCCCTTCAACAACACGACTTAGTGAAAGCATTAGTTTTTAAAAATGTGAGACCACCTTTGTTGTGACAGCTGCCACATTAGTGTAACAGTAAAAGAATGAACTTAAATATGTGTTAAAATATTTGAACTGTACCAGCAAAGTAAATGGGATTTCTTTGTGCCAAGGTTAAGTTGATTACAAAGTGTTTTCTTTGAGCTCCGCCTACAGATTGACAATTAAAATTGTTTACATCACAAAACTCAAAGGTCCAGTGTCTTGACACTAGGTGAAAAAGGTGTGCTTGAAGATAACTCTTCCAGGCAGCAATATACATTTAAAATAGTCTCCTAACTTCCACCAGTGCATCACCAGGAGAGCTTCTCAACAAGAAATTGTGTCTTTGCAATAAATTTTGAGTGATTTTTTTTAGTCCCTTGACTTATCCGGTAATTTTTGGAACTTGTGTAAACCTTTACCTTTCACTCATAGAAAAAGAGAAAGAGGAGAATGATATCCACTTTACATTCTTAAAAACACCTTAGTCTTGAAAGTATTAATCAAGTTGTAAAATTTTGGGGGTTATGTTGTAGTAAAAACGTAATGTCAAAAGATAGTAAGAACTAAATTATACAGCAGAAGAAATACTATACTATAAACTTATGCTGTCCTTATTTGTTAGGAGTACTCTTTTTATCTATCTCTCTTGTTTTCCTACTCTTCTTAGCTCTAAGAACACAGCTGTTGCTTAAGTGGTCTTGGCAAATCAGGTCCAAGTTAAAAGTTCACAAATTTTCTTAGCACCTTTTCCTATCTTTCTTCTGAGCAATCACAAGTTACTAACTCTGTGAGTCCTGGTAATGTTGATTAAAAATTTTAAACTTCAAGTACTATAAAACACAGATTTAGGCCATATATTTGACTAGTCAATAGTTTTCTGGCTAAGATCTTACTAATACATGCATGGTGCTGCAAATCTTGCAACACAGTGTTGAGAAACTTGGAAAATAATGATGCTTCATAGAAAGGTTTTAAGAAGTGACAGCTTCAGGAAAAAATAGGAAATAAATTTTGTGTATAAGTGAAAACCCTGTACTAAAGAATTGGAAAATAATCCTGGATTTAATGCTTCAGAAACATGGAGTGACTCAACTTACACATTTTATTGGCTGTGAATCTACCCAAAAAACCATGGTGTGAGTTGGTTTGTAGAAGAGATTGGGGGATTTAAAAAAATATATTTTTATGGATTATTACCCCCTTTTTTTTTTATAAAAAAGGCCCTTTATAGTAAACTCCTATGAATCTAAACTGTGACAGTCACGTTTGGAAACTGCTGAACTAGATGTTTTTGAGAAGTTCACTAGATAATTATCTAATCTAATAAACTGTCCTGTAGAACCACCTACGTGTTTTGGCAAAGAAATTATTGTCCTAGAATTCTGCTTTAGAGCTGTGCATCTCCTCCTGCAGAGGAAACTCACTTGCCAAGTTGTTATGAAGGTAACCAGAGCTAAACTTGAAGCATTCTCCCATGCTTTATATAAGGGTAGGACACACACTGAGGCTACTCTGTGGAAGTGAGCCTAAAGCAATCGAAAGACAGACCTGTTCCCCAAAGAACGATTACTTTTCTCATTTACACACCTAAAGTTAAAGGTATCCTCAGTTTCCTCTTGCTTTGGAAGAATGTCCAGGAGATCTTTAGGTCCCATGGTACTTCACACTCAGAGATTCCTATTGCTTTATACAGGATTTGTTCAAGGGTTGCATTTAGGGTATGCTGCTTTGTCTGTCTTTTTCTCTCTTTTTGTCCCACTTCACTGACATGCCAAGATTTGTCATGGGTTAGATGAGGGAACGTGGCTGGCACAGTTTCTTCCAGCAGGGTCATGCGTCTTCTAGTCCCTGACCTTGTTCATTAACTCTCTTCCATGGTGGAATATATCAAATTGTTTCCATTCCTTGTTACAATAGAGACTATATGCATTTTCATAAAACCTTCAACCACTATCTCCGTGAAGTATAAAGTAATGGCAAGACACGGATGATATATGTATATATTACAATGATACAACCCAAAGATAAATTGGCAATGCAATGCTATTTCACATTAGCCATTTTCTCAGAACATTGACTGAGCAATGGTTATAGCAGAAGAAGAATGTGTTCAGAGAGGGATAACAAAGAGGGCAGAAACACAAAGAAATTCCTTCATACTGCAGACATGAAGAGATCAAGTATGTTCCATATAGACAGAGGCACCATTCTCCCTCCATTCCTAGGAAGTAATACCATAAGGCTGAATTAAAACCCACAAAATTTACTGAGCTGATTACAGGAGAGAAAGACATCAGTTTTATTTAGAGTACACTTAAGTCTCATTTACAAGGATTTTTCCACAACCAGGAAGTGCAAACCTGAAGATTTTCACATGAACCTATAACCTATGAAAGTTAAAAATAAGGAAGTAAATATCACAAGTACCATTTTAAAATCATGGGGATAGGAACTAGTAGAGTACTAAATGTATCTTTGCAAGAAGAGAAGGGGGAAAATAACCAAATGAGATTCCACTTAACTTTTCTTGTAATATCTTAAACAAGCATCAAAGTGAAAGGCTATTCAAAATGCACAAATAAAATTCCTTTCACAAGAAATATCTTTAGTTCACAGGACTTGCAAACATTTCAAATCATTGTAAGCAAGGGATTGATTAGATTCACAAAAGAATTAGCAATAGAGAAAAACAACTGCTTAGGCTACAATGTATTTTAAATTAAATACAGATTTATTCAGTTAAAGAGGCAGATGGTTTTCCATGTTTCAGGACATCGTCTCAATATTAAGACTTAGAATGAAGCTCAGCCTACAGGCAAACATATACAGAGTAAATGCTGAAAAAAATAATCTTATTTTAGTATTTAGGTGTATGGCTTTAGTACACTAACATACTGTATCTGCATTTATTCTTTCTGTATGGTATGAGAGGAGCAGATGCCCTGAGTAGAATGATCACTAATGGCAAGTAGGAATAGATTTGGGTTATGAGTTGTTGATAAGATAAAGTCCTGAGTAAGCAATTCCAGATCCATACAATATGGAGGTATCACTGGCTTCAAACAAAGACTATAAGCATGGTGCTTTAGTCAGGCTAATTAGCTGTACAGAAAAATGTCCAGGCTAATTAACTTCGGCAGAGTGCTGTTTGAATAAGACTATACTGTTCTGGGAGACTAGTTACTGTCTCTGTGCTAAGTAGACGTAAGATCTGCTTAATATTTATGATTCATTAGCCTTTTCTACTATCTGGTTGCCAAGAGCTTATATTTTCAGGGAATTTTTTTCACTGTTCTAGTGTGTGTGCTGTGGTATGCAAGGGCTCCCATTACAAATGACAGGTTAATCTACTCAACACCAGGACCTTCAAAGACCTGATCAAGCAGACCAATTCTGAAAGATCCATGAAAGACAATGCCTAAAATCAGTTTGATATCTACTTAGAGTTGCATAAACCTAAGAGATATGCAAAGGGGTCTGAATCTTCATTATCAATCTCCTGGGGAGCCAGTTAAATCTCAAAAAGGTTTAAATGTCCTGCCTGGATTTCAGACCTTCCGACTTGGAAACTGAATGTCTTTCCAACTTTCAGCACTCCTTCATTCTTGGAATATATTGATGTAGTTATAGGCCACAAGTAATTATTCAGAACAAACGTTACACTTGTCAGAGACTGAAAGAGTTCATGCCTCAAACATTGATATAAAGTTTTGTTCATTATAAAGAAGCCTCCAAAGAAGCTTCCCTGAAGACTGGGACTTTGGACTATAAGTCAAACTACTGAAATTAGATAAAGGGAAACCTATTCTTCAATCATCTCAGGGCTGGGGAGGAGCAAACAAGGCTGGAGGAGAAGAACAAAAGCCAAACCCAGCAGTTGTGCTAGGAATCATCTCTGGCTCGGTTTGGGGTGGAGAAGGCCATAACCCACAGAGCCATTTGCACAGAGCAGGTTTGCACAGATTTCCCCCCCAGCCGAGGTGGGGGGAGCAGGTTTGGGTGTGTGGTAACCTCTGCTCAGGGGCAGGGAACCCATCCTCCCCTGTGCAAACTGGCTGGGGAACCCCCAGCCCCAGGAAGGCCACAACCATGGCACACTCACGTGAGAAGCAGCTGAGAGGATGTCCTAATCCATCAAAGAGCCCCCGAAGTGCTCCCCAGACTGACTCTGGGGCCTTGCACCGCCAGACTGCAGGTGATGCAGAGTGATGCAGCAGATCCAAAGTCTGCTGCAAGAGACAAGGGCAAACTTGTCCCCACTCCAGGGGAGGTGCCTGGACATCGCCACCTGGCCTGAGCCTGTATTAACCCATCGGACTCTGTGCTTCGGGGGGACCCTCACCACCAAGGAGAGCTGATGGAGAGGATCAATGGGACATCGTTGGGATCCATGGAGTGGTGATATTTTCTCTGTCTCTGTAACTCTCTCTCTCTCCCCCCACCTCTTTCTATGTCTTGCACTGTTGCTGTCTCTCTCTCTCTCTCTCTCTCTCTGTGTCTCTCTCTCTCTCTCATTTACTGTCAAATAAAACCCATACTATTGACTTAAGCATATGGTCTCGTTTGCACCTTAATTTGGGCAGCGGCATCTCTCTCTCTAAAATATTAAGAACCTGATCTTAACAACACTATGTAACATAGTGCAATTTAAGATGTGAATATCCTTTTTCTTTCTCTGGATAATATGTGGTGTAGATAATGGGTAGATTTGTCACTATCAGACAAGTGGGTTTCCCCTCTAAAAGATTTCTCTCAGCTCTCAGAAATTCATTCTTTGAATTACTTTCTTCTTGCAGGGTGAACCCTAGTAAAATGAAATGTCAAACACTAGCAAGGAAAGATGGTATTTTATCAGGCACTTGCATCACAGTGACTGAGTAAAACTGAATCAAGTATATTTTTCACTGAAATGCAGATTGTTGGCAACTTGGTATTAAGAAAGGCTAAAGATTAATCGTAAATGTTAAACAGATGTTACAGCTACCCACAAACTATGAAGACAGCAACAGACTGGTAGGTAAGAGCTGGAAAAGACCTATATGGGCAGGTCAGCCTTCTGTCAGTGCAAAACTGCTCTCTACATTACAAGGGCTAAAGAGGCAAAATTTCAAGGGGAAATAATGATTTGCCTCACCTTTGTGAAAACAACAGAAGTATTGCATTAATTTGTTAGGTCTCTGTCTAGATTAATTGCTTGTCTCAGTGCAGTGACATGGTTTTATCTGGGGCGAGTTCTATTGAGGCTACCACCAGTGCAGCTCCATAGAAGTATTAAGACAAAGGATGTTATTGCTCAAAAATGAGAAAATCTAAATGTTTCAAGGATTGGTTTTTTCAATAAAACAAAATATATTGGTGTACAGCACTGTGCTCATGATCCCGTTACGTTCCTAAGAAACTGCACAGTGTAGGCATAGGAAGACCACTACTTTTATGTGTCACAGCCATGCTTCTTGTTCAGAATTGCCAAGGATTCCAGATATCCTGGTGCATTTGGTTTATAAGCAGGAACTGCTCAGCCTTGGAAATCCTTGCGTATTGGCATCCACAATACAAACATTGTGCCCAGGAATCAGGCCTTACCCCAAGGATGCTCAGAGTATTTCTTAGATGTCTCTGACAAACATGCAATAGTTTCTGTTACATTTCCATACAAATAAAGGATTTGGTGGGATGGTAACTAGAAGAAATATTATTTTTAAAATGTTATGAATCACAAATTAAATCCAGCAATTTTAATGACATTTTAATCCAGCAACCTCCAAGATAATGTGCTGGGAAACTAGAACACGTCTTGGAGCAAGAGGATGAGTCTTTCTTGGAAAGCAGGAATTCATAGAAGAGCTTAGATACATCCACATGTTCACTTTGTATATTTCCATAGTGAGAAAGACTAATGAAACCTTTTCATTTAAATAAAGGGGGAAAATAAAGTAGAACTTAGGCAGAAGTCATGTGATCAGACCCGAGTCATCTAGAAGTCAGGCATTAGGCTTGAGCTGGTCAGCTTGGTTCACAATAAGTGGACAGAGGAAGGAATTTCTAGAGGGGCAAACACAGCATTCAGAAATTGGCTATAATGACCTACTGGAAGCTGTCAGGGACTGAAGAGAGAATCAGAACAATTGTTGTACACAGGGATTCATTCATTAAGCTCACCTGTTTTCCATTCCCTTCTCTATCCTGTGATGGAGCTGTCAAATACACAGACTTTCAGCAGACATTCAAATTGCTATCAAAGTGCTATGTGAGATGTATCAGAATCACTGTTTTTGGAGTTGCCAGAGGAAACAGTCTGTCACTGAACTTTTAATTTCTAATTCAGCATAAATGTAGAGAGAGAAAATATGACTAAGGCCGCATCAAAAAAGGATTTTGTTGTATATCAAAAGTACATGGTACTGCAGCTTCACTCTTGGGTGAAATGTAGTGCTCTTGATAGAGCTCAAACTAGATCACCTGACTGTTCTTTCTATCCTTAAATTCTGGCTAAAAATTACAGAAGGCAGAAAGGCAGAACAGTTCTGTTCTTATAGCCACTAGAAACATTTTCTGGAACAGACCTTTGGTCATTTGGTAGTCTGGAAGGTCTATTTGGTGCATCTGTGGAATGATAGATAGATATAGAAAATGTTAGGCTAAAATCTTTTAAAATTTTTAACCATTGCCTTAAATTTTAAAGGTAAATGTCAACAAGCTGGGCAGGGAATATGCACTTCTGGGTTTGTCTCTTTGACACGTTAGGGAATACAGAGCAAGAAATTAAAAATGAAACCCAGAACCATTTAGAACAAGATTCATTATTTTAGGATCAATATGCAACTCCACTTGAAATTCCTTACTTTCAATAGAATGCATTTTGCAATGTATTATCTCAATGAATATTGTTGGTGGTATGAGTACACAGCTTTTGGGGATTCGCTCTCTGAAGTACAACAACTTAGGTTTTTTTCATGTATTGAATATTTCTATTGATTCCGCAAGTAACATTGCACATTTCACATTAAAATAAGAAATGAAAATACCGCCTTCTGTTTAGGCCATGGGGAAAATGACCAAATATTGTTTCTTATTTGGCAAAAAAACCGTTGTACAATCTATGAAAAATGCAGAAATGAAATATTTCAAAGGTGGAAGATGATTAGTAAGGAGAGATATTAAATGTCTTGTCAGAATGATGACATAATATCGTTTACAACCATCAATCCAAATAGTGGTGTCAACCTCTGCAAGCCGCTAATCATTTAAATAGAAAAAATGCAGAGAAGAGACAGAATAACAAAAAGAAAAGGATCTGACTCAGTTTGTAGCATAAACATTTATATTAAAAAGCTCTTAACTATTTTCTTGGGGGTTCCAGCAAATGAACTTGAATAAAATTTTGAAAAGTAACCTTTTCCTTTGAGTCTGCTTTTATTTGGTCTCCCTGTAATGTAGGTGAGAACATATAGAGCACTTCAATGAGACTGACTGCATTTACCAATAGAAGAAAAGAATAAAAATTAGTGAAATCAGTGAAAACGTGAAAGTTTTAAATTCAGGATATAGTGCGTATTATTATTATTATTACTGTTATTATTATCATTACTTTCCAAAAGTGACCAAGGCAGGACCCTCTAAAGCCATTCTGTGCATCAAAACCCAACTTTGAATCTGCTCAAAGAGAATTCCACACTCAGACTGGAATACTTGCCCCCAGCATAAGGACATGAATGTCTTGGAGTGTGTCAATAGGAGGGCCATCACAAAGGGCTGGAGAATCTCTCCAATGAAGATAAGCTGAGAGAACTGGTGTTGTTCAGCCTGGAGAAGAGAAGGCTCCAGGGAAACCTTGTAGTGTTTTTGAGTATCCAAAGAGGAAAAGAGAGTTGGAGAAGGACTTTTTACAAGGACTTGTAATTATAGGAGAAGGGGGAATGGCTTTAAACTGAAAGAGGAGAGATTTAGATTGGATATTAGGATGATGATTATGATTATTTTCTTTTTATTAACATTATTTTTATTAATATTATCTACTGTGAGGGTGATAAGGCACTGAAACAGGTTCCCAGAGAAGCTGATGATGCCCCAACCCTGGCAGTGTCCAAGTCCAGGTTGGATGGGGCTATGAGCAACCTGATTAGTGGGAGTTATTCCTGCCCATGGCAGGGAGTTGAAACTAGATTTTCTTTGAGCTCTCTCTTTCCCCACTGCTATTTGAACACTTTCTTTCATTCCGTTGGGAATTTATTTATTATGGGAAATGTGTAATATCCTCAGTAAATGGAAAGAAGAAATGTAAACTGGGGACGTGCTGGAACAAGACATGAGATGGAAAGAGCTGCATGCTGTATAACTTTGACTTAAAGCAGGTTGGTTGCAGAATTGCCAAGAACAAGTAAGGCTGAGTGGCTGCAAGTGCAGTGAGAAATTCAGGGGGAAAACAGTTAATGAGTTCCTTGTTGCTCTGGTTATTTACTAGTTTAGTTAGATAGGACTGCTTTCCAATAAGAGAAACCATATTTATATGGTATAAATTAGGGAAGGTAAAATGGTAAAATGAAATGTTCTTTTATTTTCAGGCCAAAAGTTTGAAATAGGTTAGCCATATTCAAGTACTAGGTGAAATACAATTTTACAGAAAATGGCATATCCATAATAGGATAAATGCTTTTTGGTTAAACCCCAGAATATTTTATTCTAAGGCTCGTGGGAACTGTAAGTTCTTGATTGGGTAATTGGCATAGTATAACACTTTCAGAAAGAAATTTTTGCTTTTGTGTGTCATCTTCTGCCATGTTGTCATCAAATTGGCAACATTAGAGGAAGAAATCAAAACAGGTTAAATAAAACATTACTTGTCCCTAATCATTGTGCAAAACCATTCAAACAAATCAAAAAACCAATTTAAAAAAATATTAAATGCTATAATTCTATGATTTTTGAGGTCCCATTTTGCTTTGGTTCAAACAATAGAAAAATCTGCTATACCAGAAGATCCTTAGCTTCTCCCAACAGAAATGAATACTCAGACTTTATGAAATCTTTCAAGAATGTTACTATTCCAACTGGAAAGCAAAAGTATGCATCCTGACCATACTTGCAGGCATTCTAGTGTTGCAGTTGCTGATCATAACAGCTTTACTACTTGAAAATATCGAGAGTGGAGCCTTTACATCCTATAAATCATAAGTTTCATCCCTGTTCTGTACTGGCTGTTGGCAGAAAGGTGACATTGTAGAAGTTTAGGGTTTCTTAAATACACAGAGGTCCATGCTGAAGAGTTATTGAAATTACTTTTGTTTGGTTGGTGTTTTTTGCATTTCTTTTTCTATTAATACCTGTTTTCTTAAAAGTCAAATTGTCCCTTTTGTTCTGGTCAGCAATTCCTTAGAGATTTTAATTAAGTCTTGTCCATTACAGCCCATTAGATGCATTAGATGGTGTTAAAAAGCAATTTGGTTTCCTTCCCCAGATCATGCCAGCATGCTTACCCAATTACTTCCACAGAGCTTTAAAGATGAAATTTTCAAAAGCATCAGCATTGGCAAAAAGCTGTTTTCAGTAAGTCAGTGGTCATCTCATTGACTTCAAATCTACAAGAAACAAAATAGCAAATGTCCAAGTATCTTTAAAGACTCAAAGCTGTCTAAATTATGGGAGAGAACTGTAATACATTACAGCAATATCACTAAGCTAATTAGTTGCTGCTTTCAGTGGCTTCTTATGTCAATATAATTCAATTGCTTAAGAGCCTCTTCCCTGTTCTGGTTTTGGGGAGTAATGGAGACATTTTTATTATAACTGACACCGGCAATTAGATTTCAGAGCTAACTTTATGAACTTCATTTTCTTTTTTTTCTCTAGAAACACTACTTTTAAGAAACAGAAAAACAAATATTGGAACTTGTGAGACTGTCTATCAGGGTGGAAAAGAAAGTAGAGGCAGTCACAGAACACCTGAAATCATTCTACATTTAATAATTCAGTAAACATCAGTTTGAAATGAAAGTAAACAGCCAAGACTAGAGTGATCTCACTGCAAAATATGGAAAAATGTCTCCCAAAAGCTTATCTGAGTGTTGAGGGTGTTGTTCTTCTGAATATCCTTCAGTGGTTTCCTCATTTTTACTTTTGTTTTTAGATTATATACCATTGTGAGGTGTTTCTTCTCACATAGTTTTAACTTTCAATATGTGAAGTGTTCCTTTAAGGATGGAATTAAAGGACACAAAAGCTGGTTTTTATATTATGAATATTCCTATTGTTAGTACTTTGAAGCAAAACAACCACATTCCTGATATACAATATTAGAGACAGGAGGTAGGTCTCATTCGGGTAGGATCCAGTATTTAAGACAATCTGACTCTCATGGTTCTATAACATTCCTAAGAAAGGCTTCAAAGGGAGAGCAGCTTATTATTATGGCTCCTGGGAAGAAACTCAGAGCCCTCACTCAGCCCTTTGTTGCTGTTAAGCTTTCTAGACAGGTACCTTCTTGTGGATTTAATAAATACTGACAAATCAACCAATTTATAGTCTGTGTCCGAATGGCAAAGGATAAGCTCTGTAAAGGGCTGAAAAGTATTAATCACATATATTTAAGTAAGAGAAGAGAGCTATACCTCTCTGTTTTGGCTCCACGGGTGATAATCTCGTTCATTACAACAGCTCATATCCAAGTCTTGGAGTCCTCATTTACCACTCCTTGTAGGCTGGTGTATCAGTGCAAACCTGAAAATTGTGTCAGGCTGTGCTGATATGCTAAGCAGTGAAATGCAGTGACAGACAACCCAACCCGGGGGCTACGGCAGCACCTCGACCCTTGCTGAGTGTCCCGTGGCAGCATGGCAGCTGCTGGCACAGCCCTCAGGTGGGCACTGGCCCCGCCCTGAGCCCCAGGGGAGAAACAGAGCACTCAACTATGAGGGACCTTAATGCCGTACAGCCTTTGGTTTTATGTGATTTAGAAAGCTGGAAGAACAATCTTGTTAAGAGGAAAACAAGGAAATAAAGACAAAATAGCTACTCAACAATAGGTGCAAGGTGTTTGGCAGTGTGCCCATTCCTTTCTGTCTGTATTCGGCATCTGTTTACTTTTGCACATTTTGTTGTGTTTTCCGCACTTTTCATTGATTACAGATTTAGACGCCGTGATTTCTATCAAGTATGATACCAGAAAATTGTCAAAATATTTGCAGCCAAATGCACACACATTCAAAATCCCACAGCCTTTAAGCTCCAAAGCTTATGGCAGAAAAGAAATATTCCTTAGAGTCATAATTTTTGTGAGGAGAAAAAAAGGTGCATTTTGCAGTTCAATATGATGACTTTTAGATTAAAACTTTTAGACTGGTTGATTCTGGGATTAGAATTCTCCAAACCAAATATTTTTACCTGTATACATGCTGTGGAAAGATGGCTGAGGGTAAAATTAGAGGAAACTGAGAAATTATAATCACATCCTAACAGAAGTTATAACAATATGGAAATTATAGGGTAAAATGCAGATGCTACTCCCTGGTTGGAATGCAGTTGGCATGCACAAAACCTGTTCCATGATGAACCCCCAGACACACAACCTGCAACTGCAAACACCAGCTAAAGAGAATGGAATGGAGGGTGGAGCAGAGTGAAGCATCATGGCCAGGCTCTGTAGGAAATCTTACAGGGAGGGGAACTCACGGGTGTTTTGCAGCTGATAAACTGCATAGCACTTGTCAACCAAGGGAGAAAGGAAATGTCTTGCTGCTGAGCCAACAAATGTGGCAAAATCACTCTCCTCGGATAAAGTTAGCTCATTATAGCATAATTGTAATATTAATACACATCCCCATCCCAAATTTACCCACCTCCGAGGTATGACCACCCCTCACTAGGCATGCATTCTATATTTTATTGACTATATCTTTAAAGGCGAAGTGAGATAACATCAAACAGCAACAAAGGTATGACTAGAGCCACTCAGGCTCCACTTACATAAAGAAATGGTATAAAAGTAAGTTGGGAAAGGGAGAAAGTAAGGGAAGACTCCATTGTAACTGCTGGGATCAGTCCACAGGCTGAATGTGGTTTCTCCCCCATAGGGACACCTATTGGGTAAGAATCATAGTCTATGTGCACTGAATACTTTTACTGGGGATAGCAGCTCACTGTGTATTGCTTTTAATGTGTTTTTGCAGTCAGATACTATCACCAACAGTCTTCAAACATTAACACAATTTTATATTAATACAGAGTGTTATTCACTCTGTATTATTTATATTAATACAGAGTGCACGAGCACTTCACAGGTGCTGGCACTCACTGGAGGGAGATAACATACTCAATTAAAGTGGAAGACCCACGGAGGGGTCACAGAGTGGGAAAACCTTTTGGGGGGGTCTTATACTGTTGTTGTGTGTCCCGAATGAAGTCGGCCAAACCACCCTCTGATCCAGAGGGGCTGTCCAGTGCAGGGTCCCCATAGCGGTATGCTGACAGCCTGGCTGGGAACAAGGATCTCAGCTCTCTTGGGGCACTGACAGACAAATAAAACACTAAGGGTTGAAGAAATCTTCCCACACTAAAGGTCGAGAAAATCTCCCCTTTTCACGTGACACATGTTAATACATGTTGTTTCAGATTTTCCAAGGTTGATCAATGAAACTTTTTCTTTTTTTCCAGCCTGGAGAGGAGGATAAATTGGTTTTTGACAACAGAAAAATTAAATGAGATAGGAAACACTTCTTCATCAGTACAGAGAGAGAGGACAAAAATAAATTGACATGGTACCTGGATTGCTGTGGACATTATAGCACATTGATGATAAAGTAAAGGAAAAGCTAAAGGGAAGACAGTAACAGACTATTCTGGATAGACCTTTGCTCTAACATTAACAAAACTTTCATGGAGAAAAAAAAGATTCTAGAAGGAGATCACACACATACGCATGAAAGAATTACATATTTTATTTTTCCATTGAATATTTTTGGTGAATACTCTGTTGAAGGAGATGAACTCTCCATTTTCTGGGTTTTTTTCCTTTGACTAATTATATAAATACAGTAAAAGACAATGCAGAAGAAGCAAGCTGTTTGGTTATTAGAGTGTGGACACAGAAATACAGGATCTGGTCCAGTTAATAAGCAAGCTCAACAGGGAAAAATCAGTAGTTTTTTTTGTTCGGGTTTTATTTCTTCCTTCTTAAGCTTTTAATGTTTTGTTGCTATTATTTCCTATCTATAAGGCTGAGCAAGGACCTCAGTGAGATTTGAAGTCTCTGTAGATTTTCCTGCTGGCTCCTAAACTGAGTATAAGTACAATATTCCCAGGCTTATCCAGCTCTGCTTTAGAAACCATTTGTAATCCACACAAGAGCAGTAAAGAAGAAACATATACCGTATTATTACTGGGATAATTGCTGCCTGGCTAATCTCAAATTTCATTGCTTCTGGGCTTCTTTTCTTATTAGCTGTGAATGTTTATAATATCAAGTGATTGTGTAAATCCTTCTTGCCTCATCTAGGCCCTCTGCAGAAAGAACAGTTGCCCTTGACTTTACAGCATGATATATCCTGCTTCATTTACAATACATCCAAATCCACTCTAAACAGTCTTTCTGTTTCTTGGTGAGGTGCCAGTGATTCTGAACAGTCAGATCCTGCCAGCTATTACTATTGACAATAGCCAACTTTCAGGAGGAAGGACATGTTGTCAAGCTTTGAAGTAGTTGATCAGCTATGCTCAAGCGACCGCTGCTCCCTATATGGATGTAGGTTGGATTCGCTGTACACACTTCTCATTTCAGTACAAAGTCAAAGAAAGAGATCTGAGAAATATCTCTGTTCATCTCCAAAAGCTGAAAACAAGGTCTACCTTCTGTTGCTTACATATGTGGCTAACTTCCTCCAGCACACCATGTTTCCTCTTTCCTGAGGAGAGCAGACACTGTGCTGCTTATTTCTCATGCTTTTTATGCACCCATTTGGTGAACCTTCATCCAGTAGTGTCTGAAATACAGGAATTCTTTCTCTCAGGTGAGACGCCTAACCACCACTCTGGAAACTTCTCTATTTTTTACTTAATATTTAATTATTTTTAAACTGCCAGAGCTCCCAATGTAGGAGTTCTTATTCCAAACAACACTACAGCTGACAGATGATAAAAGTTCCTCAAAGACAGGATACCATACAACCTATTCCAGTACAAGATTCCCTTCCCTTCCCTTCCCTTCCCTTCCCTTCCCTTCCCTTCCCTTCCCTTCCCCATGCTACAAGCATGCCTGTATTATAAAATACTGAACTAATTATCATAACACATTTCTCATCTCCTTAATTGCATCTAAATGCTCACTGCTGTATTAATAACTCAATAGTGGGGAGTTTAGATATAGTTAAGGAAGTGAACTATATGTGCTAAATATTTAGAAATTTTCACATCTCAAGCTGTCTTCCGTCTATGTGGAGAAGAGCAGAAGAGTGTATTTTCTACTGGAAACTGTTTGGAGAAGGATTGTCTTTAAATTCACGAATTTTAAGTGTTCAGGTGCCTTGCTGGTTTGGAAACAAACAGTAGCTAGCAAAAGAAATGCATTCCTGAGAGGAGGCGTGTCTGTGAGTACTCTGATATAGAAAATTCAGACTTCTAATCTTTATCCTTTCTGCTTTTTTTTTCTCTTGTACATAAAAATTCTAAATTTTAATGGCACTAAGCTGAGTGTCCCATTTTTCTTTTTCCTTCTTTTAGCTCTTTTAGTTCCTAAGAGTTAAAGGCTTGTCTATTTTTGCATCTCTTTTACTTCCGTCTAGTCAATGCTGTCCTCCTCTAGTGGCAGTATTTATTCAGCGTTCTTTGACAGGATATTGTAAAGATGTGGATGTCAGGGAAAGCTGAAGCATCACCATAGCATTATGCAAAAATATCTATTGTAATATAAATCCCTATGCCACAGCAATTTTAGCCTCTCATTTAGTCACTTATACAAGATGTGCTGTAATCACGGTGAAGGCATAACTTATTGTTACACTGATAGATTTCATACAATCAGTGCATTGTAAAATATGATGAAAATCAAGTTTTATTCTGGCAATTCAGCACTACATGACAATAGAGACACTGCTCCCTTAAATCCTCTACAGTTCTCAGTCCTTTATTTTTCTGCTGACTGAATCTGCTTTTCCCAGAGGTTTTGAGATGCAGCCAAGGAACATCGACAGTCCTTCTCAGGAGCTATTCTCCATCTGACTAACAGAGCATCAGCTGGCTCCCTGACCCTTGCTGAGGAATTCCCATGATGGATCTAAAAGAATGAGTCCCACAAAAAACTCCAGCCCATCACAAAACAGTATTTATTTTTCTCTTCTGAACAGGGAAGGCCACAGATGCCAAGCTGGGGAAGGTCTTCTTTGAGAAGCTGCTCCTCCTGCTTTGGCAAGCTCCCTATGTTTCTGTCCTGGCATCAAAGCAGCTGCTGCTGGCTCACACCCTGCTGCCTGTTGGTCTCACTCAGCTTTCCACCTGAGACTTCCCATCTGTCTTCCTAAGGCTGAATCTTTAAGAAACAAGACCAGGACATCTCCTGCAACCTTTCACTCTGAAATAAGATTTTTGTGCCAATAAAAAATGATGCATTCCTGACCTCATTTCAGGGAAAGAATTTCCTTTTATAGGATCTGTTCTTTGGCTTCAGGAAGACAGCAGCCTCTGCTCTGCTCCTATGAAACAACTTGACACTAATAACAGATGCCAGGTAGAATGATTAAAGCAATGTGTGGATTCTGCAGGTCTCCCCCTTGGTCTTCTCAAAGGATTGAGGGACACCAGCATTCTTTCACAGACTCTACCCTACTTTTTCATCAGTACTTTCACTGCATTCATTTTAATTACATAAGACATAGTCTACTGTCTAAAATACAAACTTCTTGAGGCAAAATTCAATTCAATTCCTATCATATCATATCATACTTTGCATATTAAACACATAGAGAAAAAAAATCTCTGAAGTTTTTCATATATCTTTAATTCTCAGAGAAGTGATTCTAGGATGCTTTTTATGACATTATTACTATAAGGTAAGGATAAAAAGTGGGTTTAACACTTAACAATACTGGTGAAGTTTGAGGTTGTTCTGATCTATCATGGAAGCAAGTTCTAAAATCATGGACCTGTTGCTGGTTTTCTGTACGTAAACTTCATTTTTGAGATTAACAATTGTATTGTTATAGACATGGGGTATGACAAAAACATGGCAAGAAAGTGACTTTGTAATTTAGGTCAACCCCATTGAAGGATTTAAAGATTAATTGAGGACAGTCAGAACATTGTCTTTGGGTGTTTTTTTTTTTTTTTTTAAATAGACAACATGAAGTGTTGTTACATCAATCATCCAGAAGAACCTCACTTGGGGGAGTAATTTAAACTGACCAACAAATCCTTCAAAAGCTATGAATTTTTCTGTCACACTACTAGTACCTAACGATTTAAAAGAGTCCAGCACCAAAAAAATTAAAGGTATAAATGAGAACGAGTATGCTAAGTCAAAACAAGTGAACTCACAGTATTTGTGTTTATGGTATCACCAGGCCATGTAAGCAGTATATACTTTTGTTTTAAAGCCCTGCTCTGTGACTCATCGTGGTGGGTTGAGCTTGGCTGTGTATCAGGTGCCCATCCAGCCTCTCCATCACTCTTTGTCTCAACTGGAAAGGGAGAGGAAATAAGATGGAAAACAATGCATAGATTGTGATAAGACAGTTTGCTAAAGCAAAAGTGAAAGGTTGTGGGCACAAGAAAAGGAGCAAAAAAAAGAAAGATTTTATTCTCTACTTTCCCATTCTGAAGCCATATCTGGCCACTTCCTGGGAAGCTGGGCTTCTGCATGTGCAGTGGTTGCTCAAGAAGGCAAAAGTTGCACATAATGAATGCTCCCCAGTTCCATCTCCCTTTACTTAATTTTTTTTTTTGAGCAGACATCATATGATATAGAAAATCCCTTCAGACAGTTGGGGTCAGCTGTCCCAGCTGTGTCCCTTCCCCAGATTTTGTCCATCTCCAGCCTGCTGTTCAGGCAGTGTGGGGGGGAAATGGAGAGACAGCAGTGATGCTGTGCCAGCACTGCCCAGCAGTAGCCAGAACACTGTCATCAACACCTTTCTAGATACCAATACCAAGCACAGCATTGTGACTGCTGCTACGGGGAAAATTAGCTTCCTCTCAGCTAGATTAGATACACTCATTTTGAAATCATCTACACAAGGAATTTCACAGAGAGATTGTGAAGAATATTTGTAGCTGGAAATGAAATCTGTCTGTGTGATTCAAGTCACATCATCAGGGAGAGATATCAACTGTAGATTTTGTTTTCAAGGCAAATGCAACACTATTTTTTAGACTCATTTATGAGGAAAAAAGCCCCATCCAGTCCTAAAACAAACACATCTTCAGAGCCAATGAATTGTAATGTACTCTAGGAAAAGGAAGAAAACCATTCATGCTTGTTTTGACTCAGAAGATTAAGCTCAAAATCTTCAGCTCCACCTGACACCATTTTGTCTCAAATATTTAAGTGTTTGATAACCTGATGATACTGGTGTATCATTCAAACAAAATTTACATTTCTTTGGGGGCACTTTTTTCCTGAAATAATACCTTTAATGGTCAGGCCTTTATCAATATCAAATGAAATTACAAGAGGAGACATCATATGTCCAGGAATCTTGAATTATTCTTGGGAAAAAATGGCATTTTTCCGAGTTGAGTGACAGGTTGTAGGAGGTTGAATAACATGGTCAAGCATTTATAGTTTGGTTGGCTGAAAAAGAGAATGACATTATTGGAGAAAAAAAAATCTTTCTTTCCAATCACTTTAAATTAACTCAGAACACTTAATCAAATAGTGTGACTTAGCAGCATGACTTGGAATTGATAGCAACATAGATGTTTAAACTCTGGCTGAGTTTTTGTCATTCAGGTCCACAGTCACTAGTATACAAAAAAACCCAAAACACTGTATTTAGCTTTTATTTATAGTCTTTTTAAAAATAACAAGCCTCTGATATGAATAAGGCAGACCCAGAACAACTCGATGAGAATTTTTTTACACATGTCCCTAAGATACTCCTTGTACATGGCACAGGATCAATACCAGCAATCCTTATCTGCTGTTGTGCAGCCCCAGTAGAGGTGATCAGGGAGAACATGTGAGGCTGTCAATGTGTGAAGCTCTCGGGACACCCTGGATTGCCAAGGGTCTGGGCATCTAGGACTCCCCCTCCACTTTACCTTATTTTTGGCACAAGACAATACTGTATTCCTATACCCTGCAAGGATAGAGCAATTATGTACTGCTGCTTTCCCAGAATACTCTTCCAGAAAATTGAGGAACTTTCAAAATCCAGAAGTGGTATTTTTTTGGCTAATCATAAAATCATAGAATTATTCATGTTGGAAGGGACCCTAGAGATCCAGTTGCCACCTAAAGGGCAGGGGCACCTACCACTACCTCAGGTGGCACAGAGCCCTATCCAGCCTGTCCTTGAGCACTTTCAGGGATGGGGCACCCACAACTTCTCTGTTCCATGTTCCACCACCTTCAAAATAAAGAATTTCTTCCTAATATCTAATATAAACCAACTTCAGTTTAAAAAAGGAAATGATCCATTAACCTATCATTACATCACTTTGTAAGAAGTCTGTCTCCAGCTTTCCTGTAGTCCCCTTTAGGTACTGGAAAGTGCTGTAAGATCTCCCCTGAGCCTTCTCTTCTCCAGACTGAAAATGACCTTGGATGATTTCTACTTCCATAATTCATCTGTCATTTTTGAACCCATGTAAGGATTACAATTGGATTTTGGATATAAAACAGATGTCAATTCTGTTCTGGAGATACAGCCTTGAGAGCAGTTTGCAAATGGCTCTGAGCTACTCCGGCATGCACCAAGAGCCACTAAATTCTCCCAAATGAGAAACCATGGCCAGAGCAGGAGCACATAAGAAACTCTGTGCTTGTTTTCTGACCTGGACTGCCAACCCTGAGCAGGCTGAATAGGTGTTTTGAACCATATGATCCAGAACACAGAATATGAAGAAATTTGATCTGACATAATCCTTACGCTTCATATTGTCAGTAGTGGTATCAATAGTGAAAAAAAATAAATCAGAAGACTGTAATATTTTGTCATTTTGACCAGAGATGCACTCAGGAGTCTGAATAATACTGATGATGACCTGGGATTCCATGCCAATAAAGAAAAATAATGTTTTTCCCAATTGTACCAGATAGCTATGTGGATGAAAAGTTTTCTAGTGCAACTTTTTATAGAAGAAAAACATGGCCAGAGAAGTCTACTTTCAAAAAATGTCTTCACATGTATCACCTTTTCTGTAATTCAATGAAAGCAAGGTCCTTGCTGTATGTGGTGTGTGCTCATTATCATTTTTCAGTATATTAGTGCAAGAGCAGTAACCCATCCTTTTTACTGAAGTTTCATTTACATGGAAAGCTAATGTCATGTTTTGGTTTTACTAAAGGACTAATTCCTTAATGACGCAATGCCTCATGGAAGCTCATCAGTGAAACAAGACGAGGATTTTCCTGCTGTTTCCCCCTTTTTTATAAAACACAGAAAGAGTGGATTTCATCCAACCAAATGCATATGTCTACAATGAAGGTGTCTACATCTGAACTTGTTTGCTTTTGTAATTGCTGGAGAAAAACAAGCACTTTCTGGTATCATTCATCTCATCCTAAAGTCTAATACAGATGAGGTGCCCCATAAACATAGTTGGTTATTTTCTCTGCACTGAGCCTAGCCTGATGTCTATGATATAGAAATCTAAATTTAGACAAATTGATTCCCACCTAAGATGCCTAAAAGAAGTGAATAATAGTGGAAAGTGCATTCAGACCACTTGCTTTCAATGTATAATGTTCCAACATGTAGAAGCCAGACAAAAGTATGAGTTAAGGGCTATCCACAGGAAACTGGTTTCTTCCTTTTGCCATTCAGTTTCTAAGTTCTGCACTGGACTTTGCAGACGAATCGGTGATATCATGGCACCCCACTGCTTATTTACAATCAATCACTTTGAATATTTGACAGCTAAAACACACTGAGATATCAGTTGTCTCATCTCTCTGTTGCATTATTGACCAGACTGTGTAGTAAACATTTTTCTCTCACTCTGCCAATATTACAACAATTTCACCATTCTGCAGTGCACTCTAGTAGTACAAAACCAAACAAGTGCCAGAGTGTCTGGATTGGACATCGTTACGACTGTTCCCTCTCTGGGATTCTACATTATATTGGAATTTATGTGGTAATGCTGGACAAAATGACAAGCCTGAATAAAGCAAGTGATGCCTCATGACTAAATCAGATTTCTGATATAAAATGCCTTAATTCAGTTCAGATTAAGATTATTATATAGAAAGACATGCAGCAATTCTCTTAGTATTTTGGAAGTAATTTTGTTAGTATTTTCATTATTATGTTAGCTATTAATATACAGCTTATTTTAATAATTAGTTCTAATACATTTCCTGAGCTAACTAAATTTGTAAGTAATTGGGAAATGCTAATTTGTTTATTGATCATCGACTACCATTTCTTTGCCAATAGGTTTTTAAGCCAAATAGTATCCTACGCCTGACATCGACATCTACGAAGGAGTAATACATAGCCTGGTTAATCTTTTCAAGATCAAGGACTTGACTGGAATAGGAAGATTGAAATTTATCAAAAATAATTGTTAATATTTTATAAGCAAGACTCAACTCACTGATGCTAATAATATTGGTTTAGTAAGAAAGCACACTAGCAAATTCTAATGCAGTAGTCAAAACTAGAAGCACTAGCCTGATAAGTGGAGTAATAATTAAATTAAATATTTAATTCTCTGTCAGATGGTTTTCTGTTTTACTAGTATAATCTTTAAATAAATATTTTTCTTTTAGCTTAGCTTTCCAACTGAGACAAAAGTGCTTTAGAACTTTAAAAATTTTTCCCAAATATTTTCAGGCACCATACTGAAGTTTTTTTCAATATGTTTTCTAATATTTTTTAAATTTCCTCAACTGAGAACTATATTCTCTTTCTCTTTCTTTTTCTTAGTGTGATTGTTTCAAGGACTCCAAATCTAGTTACTACTCTCATTTGCAAAAATACTATGTTCTCTCTTCATAGAAACATACTGTGGATGTTTTAGTAATATGAACTCCAGCAAAATTTTGATTTCATATATCAGATACTGAGGTCTCATGTAGATCCAAAAAGATCCCTAAAATTCTATTGTCTGCAGTTAAGCTTACATCTATTGTAGATCTCAATCTCATTAATCTCACCCTCACCTATAAATTGTTAGTCATACCATCCTCTGCACACTACTCATTCTTTTTCTTACTCATTTTCTCTCTCTTTCTTCTACTAATTTCTTCTCAAAATATATTATAAACCAGACTAAAAAAATTCCAGTCAATGTGATAGTAAGACATTGACAGTGTTGATTGTTGCAATTTAGATGTCCACTGATTCAAATAATGATGGAATTTTGATCTGCCAGAGGTGGGGGAGCCCACGAAGCACAAAGTTCATTGGGTTAATATATGCCCATGTTCAGGTGGGAACGCCCAGATACCTCCCCTGGGGGGCAGTTTTAGGCTGTTTGATGCAACACTGTGGATCATGCAGCACTTCAGGGGTCCTTAATGGTTTATGACACCTTGTAAGACATGACAGCTGCCTCTCATGTCAGCATAGATGTGCCAATTATGTTCCATCAGAAGCGATGAATAATATGACTGTCCCAATACCTTCCCAGGTTAGAAGGAGGTTTACAACTAAGGCAGCTGTGTAAGGTAGGACATTGACATGATAAAAAGCACTATTCCACCTCCCAGAATCTGCTTCTTATCAGCCTCTTCCCTTACCTGGCTCAAAATCGAGCTTCTTGCTAAACGAATGTTGATTTGTCATGGTCATCCTCTGGTGGTCACGCCCTTTGCTCCTGGGCTGTTACCTTGCACATCCTCAGCAAAACACCTGCTGCTTTTGCACGTGGCCAATTGTTTGAGCCTTTAACCATTAACATTTCTGTCTCTCACACAGGTGAAGGAGAAAGGAGATTGTATTTAAATATGGAAAGTCTGACTAAATCAGTATCTTTACTTATCAGGAAGCAGGGGGACATTTTAATTCCCTGGAAAGTTTTCTTTACAAAATCACATGCTATCAAAGCCAAATTTAGTGCTAAATATTGTGAGACTGTCTGACATCCTTGGAATAATAAACTAGTTGCACATTCTGACTCCTGCCCTCACTTCCTCTCTGCCCCATTGATACTTCCCTTTGACTGACTGTCATTTTGCACACTGACAAGGGGTATTAATTGAGGAGTCTGCTAATTGCAGATTGTTTGCAGAGTAAAATATACCTGTATTATATGCAGAAGTGAATAGTGAAAAGGTTGTGCACAGGAGGTTTTTGAGGTCTAAAGAAGATTCTGCTCCACATTCTCAATTCTATGGAAAAAATATCACTATAGGTATCACAGTACTTGCAGTTTTTTCTGTAAATTTAGTGATTCAGCTTTTGAACACCTTTATGAGCCAAGGCTCTCAGACACCTTATTATTTCACTAGAATCATTATAGTTCTATGCACCAATAGTGCTTTTATCTGCTATGAGTGTACTATTTCTATAATACACATAAAGTTCCTAGTAGAAATCTAAACCACCTATTGGCAATTTAACAATACTGAAGGTGTGCATTTATGAATAGGAATTTTTACTAACAATCTAGGATTCAATTGTAGCTTGGTTACAAACTCTCAAGATGAAACTGCACAGAGTTGCAGCTGCTGCCAGAGCAGAATACAAACAAAATTGTCAGTAGTTTGAATTCCTGCTCCAGCTGTTAGCTTCCCTTGCATTTTAGAAAAGACAAAGCATGGAACTAAACATTTCTCTAGATTACATTCTTGGTTCAGTCTTGCTTGTTGACACACTGAAAGCTCAGATTCACAGAAAGACAGAAGGGATAAGTTTGGAAGAAATCACAGTGGATCATCTGGTCCAACCTCCCTGCCCAAGCAGGGTCATCCCAGAGCACATGGCACAGGATTGCATCCAGATGGTTCTTGAATATCTCCAGTGAGGGAGATTCCACAACCTCAGTTCCAGTGCTTGGTCACCTGCACAGTAAAGTTCTTCCTTATATTCAGGTGGAATTTCCTGTGCATCAGTTTCTGTCCATTGCCTCTTGTCCTACTGCTGGGCACCACTGAGAAGAGCCTGGCTCCATCCTCTTGACACCCTCCCTTCAGATACTTAGACATATTGTCAATTTTCTCTTCTTGAGGCTGAACAGGTCTCAGACTTTGCTCCTCAGAAACTCTCCAGTCCCTTAATCATCTTTGTGAACTTAAAAAATTTAAACCAGAGCTAGGGGTCAGGATGAATCCTTGCAAAAAGAGATTCAAGTGAAGAAGGAGAGTGATTTCCAAGAATGGTTTCCTATATCTTGTGACCCAAAAGGTGGCAGTTCCTCCTACACTTTGTAAATTGTGAGCTATGAGGAAAAAAAATTGTTGATACAGACAAACATCGATACAACCTGTCCTCAGAAAAAAAATGTATTCTGCACCAATGAGTCTATATAGATTTTAAATGTCTTCATGGACAAATAACATAACTGCCCAGTGTACTTTTATGACAAAATCAGGCTAGTGCAAAAAAATAAGCAAGTAAAAAGGAGTGACTTGACTTAGATACAAATTTGATAGAATACTTTGTACCATTCTGACATGCTTGCTTTCAAGGAGATTTTGCACAAGCTGCCGTATGACATATTTTTGACTGTTCTGAGTTGAGCTATTCAGAAATGCATAATAACTTATTATTTGTTTGTTTTCAAAGCTAGAAAATGGACAGAAAAGAATTGTTTTATAGAATCAAAACCTCTGTTGTTATTGTGTCTCTTGTACAGATCTGTGGCCAGTAAACTCTAGTCATTATTATTCTGAAAGCCTGAGACAAGCTAGGAAATAGCTGACAGATAAATTACAAGATCTATAGCTCTCAACATCTTTTGGTCTTGTGGCAATGCAAAAATAATCAAAGTACATTGAAAGGATGCTTGTGACTATTGCATTACATAGTTCGAATACACAGAATAAATTTAATAAACTAGTAAAATTCAGATGCAGCTCAGAAACACAGGCCATGAGAACACGAGTGACTTTACTAAATTTTTAGTATGTTAAGAGCATCATGGTTTCATGACCAGGCAAAAGCCCCTAAAGTGGCCATCTAAAAGATCTGCATTTGTTTTAGTTCAACATAAAGGTAATATGTTGAAGTGCCTCAATATTCTTGTGGATTGACAATACTACACTGAGCAAAAGTATAATAAGCATGAATGGCTAGAACCCAAAGCCAGAAAAGTTAACATTCAAAATGTAACTTAAATTTAAACCATTAGCAATCAATCACTGGAAGAGACAATCAACTGAGGCTAATAGATACTTTGCTCCTTCTTGCAGTCAAAGCAAGTCACCATGCCATTCAGGAAGACAGATTTTGACCAAGAAACCACTTTAGCTTCAAATTCAATTATTATGGCAATAGTGGAATTAAAGAGAATAGACAGAATATGCTTTTTCCAGTTCCTTTCAATGATAATCCTAATACTGCACCCAATATAGAGCCGATTGTGCCATCAAAACCTGATAAGTGGCAGGAAGGGGAAGGAAGAATGATTGTTATTAGTAAAAGAAAGGATAGACTAGATCTTGGTTTGCGCTTAGGTGGAGTGGATGGATTTTACTTCTGTTTGCTGAAGCAGATGAGTATGTAAAACGTCTGGCTTTTGCATAACATCAGAGTTTTGAAATCATTTAGTATTTTAAAAATTTGTGGCTCCTGGTCATTCTTTGCCTGCAAATACATTAATGCCTCTGACCTTCTGCTTCTGCACATTAATGCACTGTTAATTAAGACAGTATTGCACTTTATGCAGGGATTCTGTTCAATTCTATTCATTTGAATCAAATCACATTTTTAATAGCATTAACTTGAAGGTCAATACTTTTTCTTTGGCATAAACTTTTAAATCCTTTATAATGGAATGTCAGCTTGCAGAGCAGGGAGGGGCAGCAGAAAAGCTATTTGCAAATAATGCCATTTCCATTCCAAAATGTGTTGAATTTATCAGCCGCATAATATACCTCTTTTTTAAATGCTGTTCTGTAGAACCTGCTGAAATCTATTAGTGCCATGTGCCTGCAGGTGACTCAGGGCCAGGTTTGTGTGAAAAGAGATGTCAAATACCACACCTGCTTGTGAGAAGTTAAATATTATCACAGTTTAAAGAGCACATCCCAGAAGATAATACTGCTTGCTCTCATAACCTGTTGGCATTCCTTTCTGTGGTCTTCTTATCCCATTTCATAAAGCCTTTGAGCTTTACATAGAAGTGAAGGATTTATCTTTCTTTAATTTTAAGATGTCTCATGAACAGCTAATCTTCCAGTTGTGAATCTGTAGTCTGCAGTAATTTAAGCTTATTTATTTGGATAAAAAGGCCAGCCAGTCATTTGAAAGGTAGTGCATTTGAGCAATGCTTTTATTTTTATACTGTTATTCTGAGGACAGTGTACTGCCATCCCTGTTCAAAGACACTCTTTTCATTTTGAGCCATCCAAGCCATTACCATGGCATCTTAAAGGTTCACTTTCCCTACACAGAAAAATACAGTGGTCACAGCACAAACAGTACCTCTTTTGATTATTGCTATAGAAGCAAAACCATGCAAACCTTTATGTGTGCATATCTGTAGACAGAGGTATGTGTGTACGCTTTTAAATGGGAAGGACTCCCTGTCACCTCGTATAAAGAACAGATAATTCTGAGGTTTTTGTGAAAAATCCCCCAGGAAATGATGAAAAAGATCCTGCTGAGGAGAGAAATCATGAAGAAACTATGTGCATGTTTCACATATAAATTTTTCCACAAATGGAATTTCATAGAGTTGTGCAAACTTTTATGGTGAACACTATTTTTGACAGCATAACCTAATAGCCAGGCCAGTAAAAAACATGGGTCTGGCTTTGCAATTGATTTTTTCTTGTTTTTGGTTGATGGTTTTTGTTAGTTTTTGTTTGGGTTTGTTGGTGTTGGATTGGAGAGAGGAAGAAGAGGGTCACTAGAAAGGAGGAGAAACATCATTTTAACCAAGACATTGATGCTAATCTCTCAAATGTGTGTGTGTGATTCTTACCACAAGCACCAGCAGTCACACTTTAGAAAGGAAGCACTGTTTTGCCCAAACATAACCCTGACCCCATTTTAACCAGCTTGAGAGAATCTTCAGGGTCATACATATGAAGCAATATTTCCCCAACACACAGTTTTTTATTTAGAGAGCTTTTCTACATTGCCATGGAAAGACAGGTCTTGTTTACAAGGGGTGTTTGTCTAAGCATAGGCAAAGCTGTCAGAATAAAATAGCATCTGTGAAATGAGGCCTGACAAAAGATTTTATGATCACCTGGAAAGCATCAGTGATTCTAAAGATATTATCTGAAGTAGGGATGTCTGAAGATGGAGAGAACAGAACTGAAGAGGAAGCAGGTAGGATAATCAAAGACACAGTTCTGACCATTGCTGGAAATACTACATCCAAGTGCAGGAGTGAATGATGCAGAATCTTGGGGAAGGCAAAGGAAAGCCAAAAAACCAAAAAAAAATTTTATAAAAGGGAGAAGACTGAGTGTTAAAAACAAAAATTCTGTTCTGCAGCCAGAGTCTAAAGGTGAGGCAGGACTCAGGGATAAAACCGTAGGTCAGGATCCTGCCAGTAAAGGAAAGGCCCTTTCCAGAAAAGAAAATCACAATGGCAACTTTCAACATCAACAGGAATAAGAGAGTAAGCTTTTAATTGACTTTGTGTTTAGAAATGTTTGAAATGGTACATCATTCTCAGAGGACAGCTGGTAGACAAAAACATTTTGGATATATATGCATGGCAAATAAGAGGAACTACAGACAATAGAAGGATTGGCAGGGTAGAGGTCAGGATGGAAGCAAAGTAATGAATTCAGCAGAGCAGTGCATGGGAAAGTTATTACCTGTGCCCGAAGAACATGTCAAAGATTGGTTGCTTTGTTTTAGGGATATTGACCACAATGCCTCATTATTGCTGTTATCACCTGACTTCAGGCAGCCAAGTTTGAGAGTTTTGGTCTCAACTTTTGCAATCACAAGTCAATAGTAAAATCCAGAAAACTTTGAAAGTGATTCCAGTAAGGTCAGGATCCATCCCAATAAACAAATCTTGTAATTACTTCTAAAACTAAGCAGAACATCCTTAAGAGCACCCACCACTTCCTCTGTATGGCTAAAGTTAGAGAAAGGGAGCTGGGCTGGTGGACTTATGGATCAGAGGTAACATAACTCCTCATTGCCTCTTACATCCAATGCATTAGGCAGAAGGAAACCCATGGCATATACAGCTAAGAGTCTGTTGTTAGTATATTCAAAATCTAATTCAGTAATCATATTAATCTAGATCTAGTTGTTAAAGGAAAAAATAATAACACATATTCAGAATGTTTCTATAAAGAAAATATTATCAATAATAGTAACAATGCAGTTAAAATTGAAATACACACATGTAGTTTTTGTCCCTTTCCTGATGTTGTGTTCATCCTTGCACTGCTCCAGTGGACTGTAATGATGGTACCTCCATAGTGCTAGAGATGGTGTTGTAATGAGATCTCAACCTCTGATGTCTCATCAGAGGGCATATGGTGTTAATTTCTTCTTTCTCCCCACTCTAGGATTCACTTAGGATAATTTTTACACATTTGACAGCATGCTTTTACACCCTTGTTCTTCATCAATCTGCAGTTGCATGTTACATCCACATTTACTACATGTGGTAACTTTTATGTATTAGATGTTGTTTTTTATTTTGTTATCTGTAAAAGTGATTTTGTCTGGCTTCAGGTAAGCATTACTTCAGCTGACCATTGCTGAGTTGTTTATAAGCATGCAGTCTCCTGTATCAAGTTTGTACTTCATCTCTTACCATTCCATGCCTGCACTCCCCTATACCACATATATCCTGTGGCCTCACTTCTCAAAGCTTCTGATACTGTACCAAAGCTTCTGCTATGCCCCCATTACTTGCTACTTCTTTATATTAGAGGACAAAGATAAATAAAGATAAACAGAATGAAAACAAATTCACCTTAGACACCTTATCAATTAGAAAAATATTGTTGGAATTAAACCCAGTAAAACAAAGCTGCAGGCAGCTCAGTAAGAGTGGGCTTAACAGATTTGTCCCAAGGCCTTGCAAACTCTGTGCAGTGTTTATTGCCTGTTACTAGTGATGGCAAGGCCTTGTACCAGATTGACACAGTGACAAAGTTAAAAGGAAAGCTGGATTTATTCCTGTTAAAATTTCTTCAAGCTTTCTGCTACTAGAATCTATAGCTTTCCCAGCTGCAACACTGATGAAGTAGAAATATTCACTGAGACTTCTGAACTTGATCTAGTTTATAGTATTATGTTAGAAAGTAGACTTTTGTCCTTTATGGATCTTGGACAAAAGACAGATCTTTTGTCCAAGATCCATAAAGGGCACAAACTCTTCTCATCACCCTTACCTATGACTCTCCTTAACAGAAATGCTTTGTTCTGTCTTCCATCCCTCTTTTGCCTTTTTTCCATACAGGTGTATCTTGTTTCCACAAAATGCCCCAGGTAACACAAGAATAGAACATTTCATGTCAATTGGATATCAACATCTTTTATTGTGAGATGATTGCTTCTTTCTGCTGTGTTAGGAGCCAGCAAAATCTTTGTCTGTCTCTGCTTCTCTTACCAAAGATCAGGTATTTCACAGCTCTGATTAATTTCAGTTTCAACTACAACTATCAAGGAAGGGCACCAAACACTCCTGTATTTGATGCCTTTAGATTCTTTAGATTTTATGCAGAAAAATTGATTCCAGCATATGGACTGGAAAATGTAAAGTAAAAATTTATTCTCCATTTATTTCAAATGCACAATGTTCCTGAAAACAGATGTTGTTCACTATTCTTTCTCTGGAGTCAATGACCTTTCTTCTAATCCTTTCCTGTAACTCATTCTGGATTTTAAAAACTTTGAAGTTGCTGCCTCACTGACTCAGAGCTTCAAGCATTATAAAATGCTACTACTGTAACACAGCATTAATGTTGGTAGTGAAGTTGATGATAAAACAGATTATTTTTCTCCTGACAAGAAGTTTCAGACAGAAACTTTTTGCTTAGCTGGATGGTTGTGTTTTTCAGACAAGCGATTCTTTACATCAATATTTTCCCTGTGTGTAATTAAAAGTGACATTTTCTTAAGGTGACCGTTGATTTGAATAAGATTATCTTCTTAACTGGAAAATCTTCATGGTAGAATTTCTATGACATCAAGTTTACACATTTTTGCTGCTTTTATTTATGCCAGAGCATCTCTGTGTATTGGGTTGGTCTTGCAGGGTTTTGGTAGGGGGGCACTACAGGGGTGCCTTCTGTGACAAACTGCCAGAAGCTTCTCCCATGTGCAACAGCCAGCACTGTGATCCCATGGGGGATCCGTGTTGGAGCATTCTGTTCCTGAAGGACTGCACCTTGTGGGAACAGTTCATGAAGAGCTGTAGCCTGTGGGGAGAACCCAGGCTGACGTCTGCGGAGGACGTCTCTCTGAGGTCTCCCATCAGAGAGACTCTACGCTGGAGCAGGGCAAGAGTGTGAGGAATCCTGGCCCTGAGGAGAAAGGAATAGAAGAGACAATGTGTGATGAACTGACCACAGACCCCATCACCCTGCACTGTTGAGGGTGGAGAAGGTAGAGAGAAAATAGGGAGTGAAGCTGAGCCTGGGAGGATGGGAGGGTTGGAAGGAAGGTGTTTTCTAAGGTTTCATTTTACTCTTCATTACCCTACTCTGTTCTGATTGGTAATAAACTAAACTGATTTCCCTAAGTTGAGTTCGTTTTTTCTGTGATGGTAACTGCTGAGTGTCCTCTCCCTGTCCTTATCTTGACCCAAGAGCTTTTGATTGTATTCTCTCTCTCTCGTTCAGCTGATAAGGAGAGAGATAGAGTGGCTTTGGTGGGCACCTGATATCTACCTGGGGTCAATTAACCACTGTATGCTACATTTCATCAAATTTGTGGGAATCTGAACCATCATCCACAAGGCTGCTTCTGAGGGCATTATTATCTTAATTATCTGAGTCTATTCCCACCAGCAGATGCTATCAGTAAACCACAAGAGACACCTCATTTCTAATATAAGTGGGAATAATTTTTTAATTTTTATTTGATCTCTAGCTGTATTACCAGAATTTCAAGTATGAATGCTTTCATTTTCCTGGGTAAAATTTATGATGACAAAACTGAACCATTACTTACAAAGTTGTGTTCAACTTCTACTTAAATGAGTTGAATAAGAGGAAACAGATACACAAAACCACTAACCAATCAAAAAGCCAACATTTAAATTCAGAACAATAACTCAAAATTTCCATGAATCTGAAGACTCATAACTAAATAACCACTAGGTTACCCCAAATCTGTACTATCAATACTTTGAATTTCAATTTGCTGTGTCTAACTTATCAAAACCATAGATGTGTACACTTTGGAAGCCTGCTACATTTAATAACCTTAAACACAAAGCCTCAATATTCACTATAGAAAGATACAGCTTTAAAACTCTCTTCTATTTAACATGCCTTCAGCTAGTGTAAAGTCAAGCAGTATATTATGTGCAGTTTTGGTGAGATGGAAAAATATATTAGTAAAATATATTTTTACCCATAGCTTAAAATAACATATTATGTAGCAAAGACTATATGATAAGATATTCAGTTTGAAAATGTAAAAAAGAAAAAAAGTTTAGACCTTAATATTTTGTGGTTTTATTACCAAATTCTTGTTTGAAACTAGTGGTTTTCAGCTGAGTTTTTTTTTGGAATAAAAAAGTAATGATGTAGACCATTTTAGCAGGTGGGTTTCCTAATGCATAGGCTAGCCTAAAGGTTTCAAAATCCCTGAATAATTAACAGGTACTTACAGCAAGTAGCTCTGCAAGGAGTTGATTCACTAAAGGAGCGTTAGTCAGTCTTAATAAAGGCAGGGACCTTGGAGGGTGATTGCAAGTCAAGTAGAACACTGAAACAAGGACAGAAAGGGAAATAGTTAACTAAAGTTCATTGCCATCCCCTACTGAACCTTGCAGGAGAGAGAACCCACGTGGTTCTGCTGTAAGTACCCCAACAAAATACTTTTAACTGTATTCCTCTGTGGAAAGAAACTGCTTCATCATAATTGGTGGTAAAGCCCAAAATACTATATGAATGTTAATAGGTCTTAGGTTTCAACATTTTTTCTCAGCTAAATTGCTAAGGGCTCTGAGTTTATTCAATTTCCAAACTCAGGTTTTAAATTTGGTACTCAAGCTTGTTGATTCAGTTGTTCAATATGATGCTGCTCAGAATTATACTTAGCAATAACTACATATATTGCAAGCAAATCTATAATGTATGTCTGTGTCTCCTCACTCCCCTCATAAAAAGAAAATACCCTGTTCTTGGTGCTCAAGGCATTCTGGCTGTCTCAAGTTCCTGACAGTGGAATTTACTTTGGTTGACCTCTGTGATGCTTGTTTGGTTCACACCACTTGGCAAAATGTCTATGCAAGGCACTGTGGAAAATTGCACCTGCATCAGCAACTTGTGGTTGACCAAATTTTGAGCAATGTGATAGCCCTGAGATTGACTTCTTTACTTTCCCATATGAAGTAGGCAACAAACTAGAAGCTAAATGAAATCAAACATCTCCTTTTTTTTCTATCCGTTCTCTTCTATAAGTTTCAGAAAAGCACAGCAATGAGTGATTTACTTGAATAACTTGTCAGGCAGCTGGAAGAAATGGCTAGTTAACTATACTTAATATGTTGATAAAGGTAGGGTTCCAAGACATCTCTTCAATGAAAGAACCACAGTTATTTCAAAAATGATTAATTCTGAGATATTTCTAATGTCATGCACATACAGAAGTAATAGAGCTATTAAAGAAAATGGTGTGAAGAAAAGACCTTGACCCAAATTCATCCCTGAGGTAGTTTCAACAATTAGAGAAGAGCCATGCTAGGAATAAAGCCGGCCCTCCTGTTTTAAATCTCAGAGATTTTAAAGGCAGTAGAAAAGATTTAGTGAAATTACAGATGTTATTTAAATAATGGTGTGATTCAAGAGAATGTGAACATACACTCAAGTGTTCAGTTAATGTGATGGAGCTCAAGACCCTGAGCAGAATAAGGACTTTAATGACTATGAGTATTTGGCAGTTTATTGAGGTGGTGCCCAGTACTGTGATGAATATCACACAAGGAGATGGTCCTCTGGGCTTGTTTGAGAGCAAATTAAAAATAATATAACTCTGAAATAACTTGTAACAGGGAGGATTATATATTACAGATGCAGTCCAAAAGCAGATACCATTTAAAGTGCTTCAGAAATATTTAGTGTGTTTTCCCTTTGGCTGATCTTGCATGTAGGCAGGATAAGAGGTTTTCAGGAAGCATCAGAGGTGGAAAGATTCTTGTAGGGACTGACAAAGTGGAAAGTGAAAAACGGTAAGGGACTTTTTTGAGGGACAGATTGGAGACTGCAAGGCACAGCAATTCGCAGGCAAGTTTTCTTTCATGGTGTGCATGAAGAAAATCTTAGGGCAAGGAAGAGGATGGATCAGGGAGATAGCTCTCAAGTTCTCTGGTGAAGTGCAGATCTCTTGTAGATCTTTTATCTGGACATACCTTCTGCTAGATATTTGCTTTGTCCTGATCAGCATGTCTAAGAGTTGTGGTTAGCCGCATATCTTCCCTGCAGTGTGGCAGCAGCAATCACCCAGCAGTGGAGGCTGGTGCTCCCTGAAACAGTGTCCATCACTTCCCACACTTTGGGCCACTGTGGTGTCCCAAAGAAGCTTGTTTTATCTACCCTTTGTTCGGGGATATATGGGTTGGCAAACATGACTGCTTTCCTCGAGTTATTGCAGAAGTTGGGCCCCATCCAAAAAGCACAGCATTTGGCACATTGCTCATACATCATCCTCTTGCTGGAGAATTACTGCATTTTGCCCGTGTGACCTTTTTTCTCCCTTTTTTTCCTCTTTTAAAAATTGTTCTAATTTTCTACTGTATCTGTACCTTGCTGATGTCACAAGCCTCATACTTAACATCTCATGTACCCTATTTCAATCCTCAGGTTGGAGAAATCCCCCCCAGGACAAAGACAATTTCCCAGTCACTAAACATACCTCTTAAGGCATACAATTCATGGAAGAGGTTGCATTTGTCTGCTGCAGAGGCTTCTACCACTTCCAAAAGAATTTTGCCAGTGGTCTCAAGCCACTGCACAGAAAAGGGATTTGTATGAACTCAGATCAAGTGAGAGAAAAAGAGTACTGGAACAAGGCTATCATAAAACCCAGTAATGATGGGAACCTCAGTTTTAGAAGCAGATGTAAGAAATTTCATACAGCTGGAAAATAGCTGGAAAAGTTGGTGTTTTGTCTTAACCCCTGGTAGGCATTGAACGGCTTAATCCTTCATTTATCAGAGTTTTTCCTCCTCATAACTACCAAATAACTGTACCACTGACATGGCTACTTATTGCATTGAGGTTCAACTTTATCAGAGGAACTACGTAAGAGAAAACTGCACAATTATCTATCCATGCAGAGGGGACAATGGATGAGGCAATGCAGACCATGGATTCCAAAGTGTAAGATGGGCAGATAAAACAATTTGCAGCTGATGAGATCTACTGGTATAATTGATTTCTGGACCAAATTGAACATATCAGGAATCTAACCAAGCTTAGGTGAAGATTTTTCAGTACAGAGTTTGTTAGAGATTACTCATTTCAGAAGGTCACATGAAAAATTCTACTACTTGCTTACCTTTAGAAAAAGCCATACCAGAATAGGATTTTCTATTTATTCCATAAGAAAGAAATTCCAAAGAATGAAGTTCAGCAGAATTTGTGCTTTAGATAATCTATTTTATGAAAAATTGCTCAATTGGAGCCTGCAAAAACATACATCAATATAGACAGAGGAGTTGCACAATTATGTTAAAAAATAAAGTCCTGTTTCCTATAACAAGATATGATAATCTGCTGTTCGGAAATACAAACAGATTCAAAACACAACCCAAAGTGAAACTTACAGTCACTGCTGTAGAGAAAAATAAAACCAGATTCAAAACACAACCCAAAGTGAAACCTGCAGTCACTGCTGTAGAGAAAAAGAGAATGACAGAAGACTCTCTCTATGAATATCTGTCAGCCTGAGGTTGAAGATGTGTAAAAAGTGCTGCCCAGGCACAGCAGGCATGTCAGAAGTGACCATTAAAAAGATCTCAGATAATGAAGTATTCTCTTCCCCATGACAGAGATGATGAACATGAATGAATGACCTTGCTGATATTACTTGGTCTGAAAGCATTCAGATCTGCCTACTGAGCTATTGCTTTTCAGTGGATGTCATGCAGAAAAACAGGATCAAAATACATTAGCCCTGTTCATCATAGGGTTCTACTGAGAGTATTTAAAAGGTATTTGCCTCCAAATGCACCAGATACTTCCCTACGAACATTTCATATGCAGCTTTTTTATAAGTAGTGAATAGCCTATCGATCACAGTTATATGATGATGATACACTAAAATTTGTAACAGAAATCTGGAGTTACTTCTAACAAAAAAAGTGGGGTACTCTGGCAACTCCACATACTGGAGAAAAAAATTTTGTAAGTGTTTTAATAAAATACCTATTCAACTCTTCTCCTACAAGCCTTTAGCATTTTGTTGTGCTGAAGAGGAAAGAAAAGCACAACATTTCACTAAATGATATAAAAAAAAAAATGGGAAAAGATTTGATGTCAAATGGAAAAGCTTGTGAATTTATGTGTACAATTTCCCATTTGAAATTCTATTTAGCCATCTTTTGTTCATTCTGGAAAGAACTACATAAAATGTGTTGCCTTTATTTGTCTTTCACTGAAACAATTAAACACTTGCATTACAGAATGAAAAGGAAAAAGTAAGTTCATTTTCACTTCACAGGGAAAGTCGAAGATGTAAATCTATGGACTATCTCTTAAATAGGCCCCATGTTTAAAATATGGCACTTGCATATTTTGGACAAAATTTATGTGCCAATATACTATTCCCCAAAACAGATAGAAGACCATTCTGCAGAAAGAAATGGCTGGTGGTAGAAATGTCCAATAAATATCTAGGAACCGAAAATGGCAGGAACATTTTTTATGTGTAATGCAGTACATTTTATGAGGGAAAATTTTTGTAACATATACAGAATTACACACTATTTGCCCCTTAGTGTTAATGGAAGCTGTTCATATCACTCCCTGCATGTTACACTGAAAGTAGGTTGCTCCCCCAGGTCTAGCAGTTAAAACAAATTTGGTGTTATAGACTTTCAACTGATTTAGAACAATGGAGAGATAAATGGATGTTTAACACACAGACATTGCTAGTCGCATTGGATGCCTGATCCTAAAACCCACCAAGTCTGTGAGAAGCTTTCCATTGTTTTACATGGGCTTCAGATCAGGATCCCAGGGGGTCACTTGGCAAAGCCACAGTTAAAACATCTGACAGTGTTTGTATTACAAGCTTCCACTTTCACAGGGCTATAATCTCAGTCATAAATATTCACTCTGGATTCTGCTCTTGCCATGTTCTGTAGACCAGTTTTCAAAAGTGGGTTTGATAGTTCATAAATTATTATCTGCACAGGTTGCATTCTTTTAATGGGAGTACACACAGGACTCCACAGAGACTATTTATGCTTGTATAGATATGTGTGTGTGTATGAGTGTTTGCATACTGCATACAGAAGGACACGCTGAACAACTCAGCACAGTGTGGAGATGTCTGCTCCCACAGTAGCCTTGGAGCCTCTCTCCATTTTTCTGTTACATGAACACTTTGACCACACCTTCATGCCAGCTCACCCACTCCATCTCTCCTCTGATCTTGAGCCCTGGGAAGAAACATCCCCCCTGCAATGACACCTATACTCAAGTGAGCATCAGTGCCTACCTGTGAGTGAGCTCCTCAGGCTCCCACTATAGGCAAAGGAGATCAAGTCAGTGCAGTCTAGCACTCCTAGAGTGAATCATCCAAGCCTGAGACACCAGATAGCAAACTGCTCCCTAGCCTCCACAGATGTATTGACTAGATCTTCACTGGTCATAATGGTGAAATGGATTGACCCTGGCTGGAAGTCAGATGACCACCAAAACTGCATTATCACTTCCCTCCTCAGCTGGGCAGGGGAGGGAAAATGTAATGAAGGGCTCATGGGTTAAAATAAGGACAGAGAGAGAACACTCACCAGTTACCATTATGGGCAAAACAGGCTTGACCCAGGAAAATTACTTTAATTTCTTTCTTATAAAATCAAAGTAGGATAATGAGAAAAAAATAATAATAATAAACCCACCCCCCCAGCCCTCCCCTTTTCCCAGGATCAGCTTCACTCCTAGTTATCTCTCCCTACCTTCTCCCCACAGCAGAGCAGGTGGGTGGGTAATAGGGACTGTGGTCAGTTCACCACATATTGTCTCTGCTGCTCCTTCTTCCTCAGTGGCAGGATTCCTCACACTCTTCTCCTGCTCCAGTGTGGGGTCCTTCAGGGGCTGCGGGTGGATCTCTGCTCCACTGCGTACCTCCACGGGCTGCAGGTGGATCTCTGCATTCCTGTGAACCTCCATGGCTGCAGGGTCACATCCTGCCTCACCACGGCCTGCACCACAGGCTGCAGGGGAATCTCTGCTCCAGCACCTGGAGCACCTCCTCCTGCCCTTCTGCCCTGACCTTGGTGTCTGCAGAGTTGTTGCTCTCACATGTTCTCACTCCTAGCTACAGCTGCCCATTTTTTTTTTAATCTTATCCAAGAGGGGCTACCACCATCACTGCTGGACTCAGTCTTGGCCAGTGGCAGATCCATCTTGGAGCTGGCTGGCATTGCCTCTGTCAGACATGGGGGGAGCCTCTGGCAGATTCTCACAGAAGCTGCCCTGGTAGCCCCTTGGTCCCCTCCACCCCTTCCCCTTGCTCCCCAAACCATGCCATGCAAAACCAATACACTATAATGGGATCTTAGAAAATTAGCTCACAGCTTTAATTCATGTGTTTTAACCTCTGGACTACCAGCTGTGATGTTTGCATCTGTTGCCAGAAAACTAACTGGAGCTATTCATGTTCATTGTAAGGAGGCACAAATAACTGAAAAACAGTGCAGTGAATAACTTTTCATCCTATTCTCCCTCACCCACATTTTTGTGAATTCCCACTGTCCCATCCTTTTCACTTCACAGGGACCGTTTCTAGGGAGCACCAAGGTGTTGTTACTGCTTCTTTCCTGCCATATATTTCATAAAGCAATCGATTTGTATGATGGACTTCAAAAATTCAGAACCCTCCAGACTCAGAGCAAGAGTAATGATCTGTTTAATCTGAGGATGTGAGATATTCATCTCTGATATCCTGTGCCAAGGATGGACACTCACTGTGCAACAGCATCTTTCTGTTGAAAGGGCACTTGGGTCTCAGAGGGAGTGGAAGAATTGTTCAATTTCTGCTGAGTGAGATGTGCCATCTACTAATGTCACCCCTCTGAGGTGCATGGAGCTCCCTACCTCTTTAAGAGTCTCCTGCAAACCGGAGTGGGCATTCAGGAGCAGTGATTGCCGGCTGAACAGTGAAGAGCTGCCCAAGCGTGAGCTGTCCCTCAGGGGCAGACCAGGACAAGTGTCCTCTTGGGAAGCATTGGGTCACCTCAGCTGCCCATAGTGGCCCAGAATCACTTGGCAGATTGACTGTGCAAAACGTGGTGAGGTGTCCACAGCGAGCCTGAGTAGCTCAGCATCTGGGAGCAAGCCGTAGGCTGTTAGAGTGAAGGTCTGGTAGATCCATTCCAGAAAGCAGCCTGCAGCTCTGGCACACTGCCATCATCCTGTCCCTCTAGACAGAGCCTGTCCTGTGTTCTCCTCTATTGGATTGCCAGGATGAGCTGAAGGGAAAATGCAGTAAATTAAGCCTGGCAGTGAGAGACCCATATAGTTCAGGAGATATGGTCATTGTTAAAACAGAAGTACTACTGGATCCAGCTGCAGTCTTGATTTATTCCCTCAGTTGGTCAGAAAAGGATGTCTTGGGTTTCTTTGTCACATTTTGTTATGAGAACTAACCTTCTTCAAAAATGGTTTGGCATCATCTCTTTAAGGTTTCAGTGGCATGCTGACTTGTTCTACTCTTTATCAAGTATCAGTGCTCATATGAACATCCATCAAGCTCCTTTCCTTTCACATCTCACTAACTCTGTCCCTGGGATGACACTGCTGTGTTGTCTCCTCCGTCAATTCTGGGAACACACATTAGCACAAAATTGCATGACCTGTGTTTTTATCACTTACCTGTTTAAGTGAGGTACATGTTAGTTTAATTGCAAATCTTTGAGGTAACAACCTTGAAGTACACACCTTGGGATGTGTAAGTTCTCAAGGTTTTATGCTCCTTCTAGCTTTTCAGTAAGGCCTATAGCAATGACTTTGAATTGACTGGCAGGAGTATGAGCTCTATAGCAAAATTAGAAATGTTGCAGAAGTATTTTATTACTTTACTGTAAAACTGGTTGTTGGGTAAAGTGTAAATATTTAATGTAAACATACTTTTATTCTTAGATCTCTATGCAATTCAAATCTATAAAGTTGAGTTTTAAAAAGCCAAATTTCTCTCATGGAAAGTGGGCTCAAAGTTGTGGAGGACAGGGTTTGGTTTATTGTTTTATTTTACATTGGTTTTGGCCTTCACATGAAGGAAAAAAATGTCCTCAAAGATAATTCTCTACACAAGATTAGGGGCAGAAAGTACAGTTACATGTTTTCAGAGACCTACTGTACTCTGCGTGATTAAGCAAAAACAACCCTAAGCATCTTTAGTGCTTATACAGTGCTATCTATTCTGCATCAGCCAATGATTTAATCAACTGTGACTATAGCCAGACGGTAAACATATGTTACTCCTCCCCCAAGAAGCAGTAGATCTACCCTTGTTTGTTGATTCGAGCATGGTGTACACTTCAACATTATTAGCCAGTCACCCATGCTTTAAATACAGAGAAGATCTATTTGCTTGCTGAGAGAACTGTGAATACTTACAGGGTAGAGAAGAGACCTGAAGAAGCAAGGTGGCAATTATCCACCTGAGAAGGGGAATTATTTCCCAGCCCGTAACTATACTGGTAGAGTTTTACAAGATCACTTTTGGCAAGAAAGCAGTGCCTTGTTTTGCTCCCAGAAGCACAGACTGCTGAAAACTACACGGTGGAGCAATAAAGCCATTGATACACTGATGCTGTAACATCATTTTCTGGGAAGTCACTTGCTTGAGGGCATGTTTCACAGCATGGCACTACAAAGCAGTGGTTACTTTTGGTGATATGAGTATTACATATAAATGCACTCAGCATGCAACAAACTAACCACAAAGAACATAGACAGGGTTGTTCTCCTTCAGTATTTTTTTGTTTTTCTTTCTTAGTGTTTCTCCAACATACTGAGATGCTTGATGCTCCCTTTATTACATAATTTGTATTCCTTTCCCACCCTCTTCTAAACACAGTGCCACTTTATTAGTGGCTGTGCCATAAACGGGGACCAAGAGTAGGATTTTCCAGGGTGTGAACACCTAACTCACAATGAGTATATGTTATATCCCTGCCGTGAATACCATGTCCTGCCTTTAATTCCAGCACTCTTGCACTCAAGGCAATGCTAAAAGTGGTGAGGTTCTTATGTCACACCAAACACTGGGAGCACCCAATCTGTCTGCTCTTCTGCACTGCTTATAGTAGCAGTGGCTTTACCCTCTTGTTCTTTTAAGCAAAAGAGGGAAGCTTTTCTCAAAATTTCCCTAAGAAACAAGGAGAGGAAACTGCTAAAACTGATTCTACATTTGTATCAGACTCACAAGCCCTGTTAAATCACAGTTGCTGTATCATTTCAGAGATGTGTTACCATTTCCCCTCTCTCCACACCAGTGGGCCTGTCAAATCTAGGATCTGCCTTTGTCAGAGATTGGAAGAGCAGTCATAGTCTTGTACCTGCAAAATATGAACTTTGGTACCCACTCTCAAAGTTACTTAGTCCTGCACTGTGATTTTTCTTATGGTGGCTCAGAGGAGGGACCAGGCAGCAGCTTCATTATCCAAGTGTCATCTCAGCAAGTGGTCATATATGTCACATACCAGGAGAATTTCCTTGGTTGCTATTTCGGCTTAGCCTATAAGGTGAGGTTTGTCAGCCTCACTTCAATCCCTGTGAAGGTAATGGAGCAAATCCTCTTGAAAATCGTCTCCAAGGGTATTAAGAACAAGAAGGTGATTGAAAGTAGACTACATGGATTTACAAAGGGGAAATCGTGCTTGACCAATCTGATGGTCTTCTGTGATGAAATTATTATCTTAGTGAATGAAGGGAGAGCCATGGATATTGTTTATCTTGAATTTAGGAACAATTTGAGTGCTTAGTATCCTGACAGACAAATTCATGATGTACAGACTAAATACAAGGAGAGTGAAATAGACTGAAAATATCTGCTGACCTCAAGAGGTTGTGATCAACAGTACAATGACCAGCGTGAAGCCAGTCACTGGCGTGCCCTAGGGGTCAATACTGTAATGAATACATTGTGGCACCTTCATTAGTCACCTGGGTGAGGGGACAGAACACTTCCTCAGCAGGTTTGCAGGTGATGCAAAATTGCAGGGTGGCGTGATATGCCAGATGACTGTCCTGCTGTTCTGAGTAATTTAGAAGGGCTGGAGAAATGGGACAGCAGGAACCTTATGAAGTCCATACTGGGAAACACAAAGCCCTGTGCCTAGGGAGGAATCACCTCATGCACCAGTGCACACTGGGGAGAGACTGAGTGGAAGTCAGCTTTATGAGAAAAGGTGTGGGGGTCTTGGTGGTGGACACCAAGCTAGCAATGCATTCTCACAGCAGAGAAGGCCAACTGCAACCAGGGGTATATGAGGAAGAGTGTTGCCAGTAGGTCAAGGGAGGTGATCCTTTCCTTCTGCTCAGCCCCGAGGAGACACATGTAGGGTGCTGAGCCCACTCCTCAGTACAAGAGGGATACAGAGATACTGGAACACGTCCAGTGGGGCCCAAAGATGATTAAAGCATGAAGCATCTGATATGAGATAGGTGTGGTTCTTCGGCCTGGAGAAGTCTTTCTCTACCAAAAACTGTAATTATTGTGCAATACAAGCACTATTTATCTCTTTTTTGGTTGTGTTAAAGCCCTACCCTATACATCACTAAAAAAAACCCCTCCAAATAACAAAATCAAAATAAATAATTAAAAAAACCTCAAACATCCAAACTCTCTGTAAATGATATCCATTTGGGAAAAGTCACTGTTCTGGAAAATGTATACTTCTCACACTACACAGTCTGTAGCACCAAATACACAGACTATTAAAGTGAAGAAACAAATAGTTTTCAAATGTATTTAATAAAAATAATTGCCAAACAGCTGTCCTGTGACAGTTGTAGAACTTGTCCAGGTGTGCTAAAATGGCTGTGAGTGGTTGAAGAACATTTGAGTTAAAATTGTGGAGCTTATAAAGCTTATGTACTTGTAGGGTTGCACCGAGGTATCTCACTTGCACTTGCAGCTCTCTTTGGCACCTCTTTTGGCTAAAACTCTTTATCCCTCTCATTCTGAAAAAGTGCAATGCACATTGTGAAAATCTCAATTTGCCAGGGGATGGTGGCAGGTTTGTATGGAAGAAGAGTCTGTCAGGCTGCAAAGGTTAGCAACATACCAAGGATGGGAGCTGGCAGCTGGGCTGCAGGCTGTCTGTGCTGGAGCAGCAGCTGCTACTCATCCATACCAAGTGTTTAGAATCCTTGGTTCACTACCACTGTAAGTAGAACTCTGCTGACCCTTCTTCTGACCCTACTACTTTCCATATTTATTGTTTGTCAGTGTGGAGTCTCAGCAGATCTTCTGGGAAGTTCAGGCAAACCACAGTGTCACTACAAGGGCTTCAAGAGAGCAGTGTTGACTTTTTGTAGCACTCAGAAGTTTCATCCAGAAGAAATGTTTGTGGCCACATTCTTGACACAATCTTATGGTTGTTCAACCAAGTCTAGCTCCTGAGTTCACAAATTACTTTCCTCCAATGTCTTTCTTACCAACTTAAAAGCAAGTGGCTCTATTCTGAAAAGTTTAGTATGTGATCAGCAAAAATTTGCTCTCACAACGCCTAGTGAAAATGATGATAGATAAATCTGCAGCCACTTGGAATAATCGAACACTTATGCTGAAGTTAAAAATATTCTCAAAATAGGTAACAGGTTAGGCCAGGCTAGTCAATATCAAGTAAGAATAAAAAATATGATTCGAATGACACTCAGAATGCTCCATCTCAATCAGGGAAAAAAGGGGGAAATATGTACTAAACAATTTCCCCCTTAAGTTGAAAGTTAATTGTACTGTTAAGTAAAACTTGACACAAAAATATGTCAAAATGACTCATTCCTGTCTGTTGTTAAGAGCACATTCATCACTGTAGATAGTGAATTTTTAGTGAGTCTAATTAGCAATTAGATGATGTTTCCAACGTATTTTCTTCAAAGTCAGTTACTTTCCTTCCTTCCTTTTCAATTGTATACATGCATTTTTCAGTGAAATATGGTATATAGTATTAAACTAGAAAAAGTGTTTTAGTAAAGACAGTCACAGATGGTTATTAATATTGATGCTCACCTAATTAAATATCGTCACCCTGAGATGTTAATTTATAGCATCGCCAGGAAAAATCTAACAGATTTGAAAGTATTATGTACATGATAGAAATAAATAATCTTCACAATACTTCTGTACCACTTAGTCATTTGAGGAAATTCAGTTTCTTAAAAACACAGTTTTACACCAATCAATTAATTTCATGCCTTTGAATTAAGAAAGAATTTTCTTTCTATGCTGCTGTGGTACTTCACCGTTGAAATCAGATATATTTGTGGTTGATGATTAGTAGGAAATGCTGAAACTTACAAATTGCAAATAATATCATATCCCAGAAATGATTTAGCACTTTTTTATTAGCAAGTTTCATATCTGATATTAGATAGCCCATGTTTGTAGGAATACTTTCCTCCTATCTTTTATTTCCTTTTCTGTAATACCAGATATTGGCTCCTCTGTAACTAGCCATTCACCGTGCCTATTTACATAGCCTAAAACTAGGCATAATCTAGTATATCTGAAACGCAATGCAGTGCAGCTACATAAAACGCTTTTCCATTGGGAATAATAGATTGAGAATGCTGCATGTCATGAAACAACTGTTTTTATTTTTAATCAAAGGGTTGCGACTGGCAGTTCAGATTCAAGCTAAACATATTTCATTCAGCCTCCACTCCCTGGTGTAACACAATAAAGTCAATTGCACTGTACCAACCCATCTCCCTCCTCCTCTTCCTACGAATCAATTGTGCTTGTTCACTTATCAGCTTCTGGATCATATTTCATTTCTATTTTGGGACATCAAATGTGATACAGAATAGCTGCTACCTATTTGTTGTAAATTGTTTCTTGCTGCAGATTCTTATTCCTTTGCTGTGTAATTCATATCAGTTCTAATCTCAGGGTCTAATAACACATCAGAGCTTTTCAAATGCACTAGATCAAATATGTAGTTTTCTTGAGGAGTCTGGCTGGGGTCTGAAACTACATCTAAATGCAGACTGCAGTTGAGTTCACTTTCTGTCCAGGATCTGATTGAGATTTATATTTACTATGCATTTTCCTAAATGGCCTAAAAGTTTAGAAGTGCTTCCACCAGCAGGTCACCCTCAAGATCTGTTGTGATCATTTTTAGGTAGTCAGGCACTTGAACTCTCCCTTTGTTCCCCGAGAAAGCAGAAACATTAGATCTGAGCAGAAATATAACTGGCTTTACCTGCCAGTGATGGAAGATTGGAGTTGTGGAGATTTGACAGCAAGGGCTTCTGTCTCTGCTCCTCAAAACTCCTTAGATGACTTTTTTTCAGACCAATGGCAAAGTAACCCATTTAAAAGCAGCACACTCTTGGATGCTGGGCCTAACTTCTTCTAGCAAATGTAACAACTAAGATCCAGTCAAACTTCTTTTATCTGACTTGCTGATGTTATGAACACATGGAAGATACCAAGAAGATTAACAAGAACTTTAAACAACATATCAATCAGCTGAATTTTTAGTTTACAGAAAATGTATTTTAGGAATTTTGGAACCAAGATTTCTGTGTGTGTGAGAAATAATTGGCCATAAAATACCTAGATTACTACCTTTTTTTTTTTTTTTTTGATTGTTATTTCCTTTTTTTTCTGTTGGAGAGAATAGATAAAGCAAAACCTTAAAATTAATTAATATTTCTCTGATACAATAAAAAATGAAAATTTATCTTTTTTAGGTTTTTTTTTTGGTTCAAAAATGACTGCAAGAATAGGTTTTAAATATAAAAAATAACCTTCAAAACCAGTATTTTCCCCACACATATGTTATTCTGAGACTGAATATGTTGTTTCAGTAACATCACTGTCAATCTGAAAATTCAGTACAGAACTAGTTCAACTCATGGACCTATGAGTCAGACCACATGCTAACTAACATAAAACCAAATTGAATAATGTGTTTAGACACTCTGATGCTAAGCATTTCAATCTCCAGATTGAAAATGCCTGGCTCTGAATTCGTATTATTTGCACTTCTCTGTTTGCATTTTTGCACTTAGGTACATCCAGGCACCTTGAAGACAGTTCCAAAAAACCTCATATGTTTAAGAAAGAGAAACCTAAATGCGAGGCAATGTTTAAAGTTTTTAAATAAAAAGCATCAAGCATATGGCCTAAATATAGACTTTCACAACAATTTAGGTATTTGTAGCTTTGAACCTTCCTCCAAAAGAAGGCCTTCAACTCCTTTTAAAACTCCCTTCACAAATGGAGAAGGAACTTGTCTTACCCTCTGAAACCCAGCAGCATAAGGATATATTATTTTCTACATGAGGATTGAGTATCCCAGTTATTGCATTTTTTTTTTAATTATATGACCAGAAAGAATAATATATTCCTGTGCCCAGGGGCTGAAAACTAGCCTGCCCATCCTTCAAGGGTATCCTGATCAACTAGAGAAAAGCTAGTGCAGTATTTCTTTGAAGTGTGACAACCAGTGCTTCTCCTCCTTCACTCCAGAGCACACCCAGAGCTGCACTCCAACACTGCTATGCACCAGAGGTCAAGCCCCACTCCCGTGGGTAGGACAGCTCTGAGAGGGACTGACAAGATGCTGGGTCTCAATCCCCTCAGCAGGTGACAGAATTAAGCACAGTGTTGTAGCTGCTCTGCTGTCGTATGAAGCACTTCCTCAGACTTCATTTTCTTTTTCTCTTTTGAAGAGGAAGCACCCTTCATTTAGTAAAGATCACAGATTTGCACTACTCTGGTGATAATCTCTATAAAAAATCTAGGTCCTGGGATAATTGGCAAATCATACCTGATTTAATTTAGTGCTGATTTTTTTACCTAGTAAAATAAAGGTGTACCAGATAAATTAAATATTGGGAAAAAATACATAGGGAACGTAAATTCCCCCAAGGCATTTTGAACACTGAACTCTCATATTCAGGATTAGTGGTTAGGCCTTAGAAAGCTAGTTCCCTGTTTAGGTCAATAATCATCTTTTGGAGATAGCCCATTGAGCCTTTTCTACACTCACTATCTTGAATTGAAAGGAAGCTTAACACTGCTTAAGGCTTCTGAGAGGATTGCTGTCAAGGCACAGAGAACAGAGAGAAAAAACATTTTTTACTCCTCTAAGAACTTGTTTGAGTTATGAACAACAAAACATTTTCGGTAGATTAGTGCTGAAAATGAAAGGGACAAGATACTGATAGTTCAGGAAATGAATCCAGAGCAATGACCAACTAAACAATAAAAAAATGGAAGCTTGGAGTTCATTCCCTCTGTCAAAGTGGCAAGCAGCTCCCTGTACAAAGAATGGGGATATTCAAGAATACAGCATATTCTCTTATCTGTCACCATACGGAGGAGGAGGCTTTCACAAAGACATTTTTAGTAAACCCACAAGGACAGAATTACAATTACCCATTGTGGACAGATAAAATGAGAAAACCTTCACTGATGCAGTGTTTTTGCTGTGACAGCACTTGGGATCTAGATGGCAATTCCAAATGCAGAGCCTTAAATGAGGGAGCTCAATTACAACTTCTATGCATTTTCTTGATTACATCAGCCATTCAAATATGCAGAATAGTATTTTATAAAAACTGATTTTCAGGTGAAGACAAAGACGGGGCAGCAGAAAAAGAGTTATTTTCAGGAGGAAGCTAGAAATCATTGTCTCAGACTTGAAAGCCAGAATATCACATATAAATTTTGTTTTATACGTTATTATAAATAGACTTCAAATAAAGCAGGGCATTTACATCAAAGCATATAACCATTCTATTTCTTGCTAACAGACTTTTTTTCTTTTGAGAGTGGCAAATCTATGATTTAAAAATGGTATGACAGGCTGGGGTGCTGCTGTTAACAGGAACAGAAGGAGCTATATGATGAAGGGATATTGCATCAGACATTAACAAAGAAGCCACAGGCTTTTAAGAAAGCACCAGGTCAGTATTACGCTCTTTGTTAGGGATAAAAGGTACTGCTGTTTGCTTAAAGAGCTTATTATCTCCAGGCAAAAATAGTGAGAAAAAATTTAAGTGTGGGGTTCACTCCTAGGTGTGATAAAGCTGAAACTCACTGGTGAAAGCATTTCTGCCTCTACCAGCCAGTAGTTGTGGTCACTGTCCATGACTACCAGGCAGATTTGTTTAAATAGACTTGACTGTAAAGACTTTGACTTGAAACTATGCTATTGATGTTATCATACCTAGCCTTACCATGAGAATTTTTCCTTTGATGTGTGGTCACCCAAGCAGCTGTAAGGCAGATGAATTGATAATAAGTGAAGTCACGAAGTAAGCTAGGAAGTAGATATCCCATCCAGTTCCCTCCTTTTCATGTAATGCTAATTTCTTCTGTATTTACACACACTTACCTGTCATAGGCGCAGCGGAAGGCATATTCTTCCCCCAAAACATAGATAGATTAATGAACCTGTGCAATAATCTTTAAAGTGAGAGCTTAATCTCTAATACACCTTGTAAACAGCCTTCCACTTTCTCTGTAGAGGCTGTAAAATAGTGAGACTTACCCCCACACATTTAAAAAAGTTAAAATATGATACCTTCATTTTTTTCTCTCTAGGTTTTAATGACTGTTCAAAGCTGAACTGCAATTTGGACAGCCAAGCAAAAAAAAACAAAGTTAGCAAAGGCTTAATATCCAAACTACAAATTCTTAACGCTAATTAACTGAGAGAATTGCACCTCCTTTGCCTTCATGACGACACATGGGAACTCAACCCCTCCTAAAGCCCTCAGCCCACTGCCTTCCATGGCCTCCTACACACAGTCTCTCACACAGGCAGCAGACAAATCCACTGATGGGATTTTGACGTGCCAGCTCTGCATTTTATAAGACACTCAGTGAAAGGTCTCTCCATGAGAAGTGATAGCAGTTGGCTTCTATTAGCCTGGAAGAAGGTGTACTCCCAGCAGCAATATCATCCCTTTTGGCATCCCTTTTTATGTTCTTATTACACATATTTTACAAAGCTAAATCAAAATGTAACTTGATCTCTAAAATAGCTGTTTCAGAGGTATTTTAAATCCTAAATTGAATAAATAGAGATCAAGGAGGCACTCAGAGAAATGAAACACTGAAAAGAGGACAGGGGTTCAAACAAAAACAGCCTATGTAATTGTGAGTCACCAGGTCTGACAGTCTTACACAGAAATGTGTAAGGTTGTCAGAGAAGTGTAAGAGAGGCAGATTTTCTGCTAGTAACTAAACAATTCAGCTAGGAAATTGTGGTCACCACAACAACCTGCAATCTAGCCTGCAAGGCTAGATTCTTGAGACAGAAACTTTATTTCTCCATGTATATTCAGCTCCAAACATAAATGACTTTCAGTCCGGAATCAGGTATTTGCCTTTTGCCAAAATATAGGTAGCAATATTGCTTCCATTGGGGCAATCTTTACCTCTTGTCTGATTTCATCAGTGCTAGGATCTTGTTCTATTCAAAACCTGCTGCATACTAGAAAAGACTGCAACACTGTCTTTCATAGTTAATCTTTTATGACTACTGCAGTTGCAAAACGTCACTGGCCTCTGCTCATCCTACTTTTTAGTAAAACAATGAGCATAATGCATTAGCTAATATTCCAAAGTGTTTTGCAAAGTCCCAGGTCACTTACCATAATCTGCGACCCAGCTCCATTTGTAATTCTTCTAGGTGTTTTCAGGTCAACTTTGTGCCATCTAGGGTAGTGGTTATATAAAATAGGTCAAGTGGTTAATATTCTAATTAGTCTGTTGCAAATAAGTCAGTCCAATAATAAGCCTCTGCAGAGGTCCACTTGTCAGTAGAAAAAAATTATTAAAGCTAAGAAAGTAGATTTCAGAATATCCTTTTTATTGGGTTTGCAGTAGTGCTTTCACCCCAAGGTGAGGAGAAATGTCTTTTGAAATAGGTCAGTACCAAATAAATAATTATCTGAAGACAAAATAATCTTCAGAAATCTACAGGAAGTCAAAACATATTTTGTGAGAACAGAGGCAGCTAGAGAGTTACCATGGTGTGCACCAGTGCCAGTACACCAGTGCAGTGCTTGTTCTATAGTACAGTTCTATAGTACCTACGTTCAGGTGTGCAAAACATGAAATAAATATGGGGAAAGTCATCTCCAAAACTTGTCTTGTGGAACTCAGTGCTTCAGGATGGAAGGAGCCCTTGAAAACTTTCAGAAAGGGAAAGCTGTTCTCCAAGTATCTGCAGATCACTACCAATGGGAAAACAAAAACTAAATTCAGAAAAGACCTAAGAAGAAGCACTCTAGGTTATTGTTTAGCTAGAGATAGTACCTTTGTGTTCTGAAGAAAAAAACAACCTTATGATTCTGACGTAGTTTATCTTATGAATTATGAAGTAGCTATTTAACAACTGAAAAGAGACCCTGTGGGGTGGCATCTGAAGCCTTCCATGTCCAGTGACTCCTGGTGCAAATCCCTCCACTTATCTCTGAACCATGAAGAGACAAGTGACAAAACTTGGACTATTATAAATGCTAAGTAGTGAAATTGGGGTGACATCTCACCAGGAAACCTCAAGCCAACTTCGTAAATATAAATAATCAGAATGTAAAATAGAGTGAAGCAATGCATATATAAATATGCAAATTATCTGAGGATCTTCTAGCCCAGAATATGCTCCTAATCCAGGTGTAAGAAACTGATTGCCAATCTGAGCCAGGAATGTCAGAATTACTGCTCCATTAAATCTAATGGCTCCCTGAAGCAGGAAATAAGGTGGGTTAGCTAATATTAAATTTTGTTCATTCAATAAAAAATGTGGTGACATTTCCCCGCCCATATAAAAAAATAATTAGAAATGTGATTATGAGGAATATCTGTACTGTACAGCACAGAAGTCCAGAGAGAAATACCAGGGAATTAAAATGTGGATCTCAGAAAAAATTCCTTTCTCCAAAAGATTTCTTGGCACAGTAAGTTAACAGGTGTGCTGTAAATAGTCTAGTAAATTTGTTCCCATTATAGCTGAGAAAGTACATTTTTTCCCCATTACAAGGAAGTCAGAAAATCACTTCTGAATGAGAGAACTAAGGGCGTATTTTTTTCTCTGTGACTTTATTTTTAGTGCTTACCCGTATTCTGAATGATAGATTCTCATTTCAATTAAAGTTCTGAAAATAATAAGAGAAAACGGGTACTACAGTTACTGCTCAGCATGAAGGTGCCCAGACAGTGTACACACAAGCTGACATGGTACAGTGTAGGGTGGATAGCTTTTATGACACCATCAAGTCCTGTGTTATTCCAGTTCTGTGCCAGTTTGGTTCCACGAAAACCAGGACTTAAATCCAACAAAATTAAGAGGAAGAAGGGGTTGGAGGCCACAGAGTGGATGTACAATGTAACAGAGTCTTTAATGTCTGCTTGAAAAGAGCTGGAGATGCCTGGCCTTAGGTAAATCCGATGTTAAATAAATGCCCAAAGCGATTTGATATAATGGGTTTTGTTCTGTGCTAAACTGTAAAACTGCTCCCTCTCCTTTCTTCCCTGAGAAGACCTTACACCAGCTGCCCAAGCAATTTTTTATCATTCTTACCCACAACACAGTTTGTGCTCTTCAGCACCATAGATTTTTCCCTCTGATGTCCTTTATTCCCACCTGGAAATACAGATGGTGGAACTGCCTCCAATGTTGCCAATGTGGAGCAGACCAGGCATGGCAGCATCACTGTCAGTCATTTTTCACAAGTTCCCCTCTGATCTCTAGTATGGACTTTTTTTGCTTTTTTCTGACTTATTTCCTTCCTTTGGGCTTCTTCCCTGCTCTGAAGGACTCACTCTTTCATCATATGTATGGATGGTATTTAGGGAAGCAGGATGTTCTGTGCTACAGCAGTGACAGAAATAATTCTAAAGGACAGGTGACCTGAAACAATAAATAGTGGGCAGATGCAGGCAAATTGCCTCAGTAAGCACTGTGATTGTGTATGATCCTTTCCACCTGCTAATGAATATTCATGTGGAAAATAAGAAACTCTTTTTTTTTAACTGTGTTGAGTTTGCATTGGTAGTGAATAAATCAGGATGATAAAATGTGAAGTCATCCATATTTAAAATTCAACAGAAAATGACAGTTATAATCTGCCCAGGAATAAAAATAAATTCAGAACCAGAAAGTTTCTGAATGTCATAAAAAGGAGATCTATAACACCAAGCAAGCATTCAGGTCTGGGACAGGGGAAGGGTAGTTTTCAGGTAAATTGACACATGGGATGCTGTTGTCTGAGGCCATAATTTTCAGAATGCCAATGATCTTGGCGCTTCTTCTCAATCTTACTGATTACTTTGTCAGGCTGAAAAGAACTGTATGTAATTAGCACCAGAAGTAAATTAATCTGAGAAGACAAAGGCTGTCATCAAAGGGTAGCATGATAAGGAAAAAGACAAGGCTGATGATAAAACCATAATGGAAACTGGCAGAAGAGAACCTCCACAGCTGTAAATTTTGGCATCATCTTGGACATTATCAGAAGAACAGAGTCAGGCTCTACTATGTTAAGAAATTTGCTTTTCTTAAATTTCCTAGAATAAGGATCATAAAGAGAAGAGATAAAAAAATTAATACATAAAATAATTGTATACTTTGTCAGCTACTACATAATCCTGGACTTGATTAACCCTTTGTCACTTAAATGTTGACCCTTTCCTATAGGTGGATCTGGTTTTGCCACTCGTATCATATATTGCACAAGCTCTGATGGTTATGAGGTAAACCCAGTTGGATCTTCAAACCCATTATTTTCTTGATCATTGCACTGGTGGAGTCATAGTCAGAGCAGTTTTCAAACCAGCACAACCAGACCGAGCTTTTTACAAAACACAGAAGTCCTGGTTGTTATGTGATGTGTATTCTCCTCCCAGCTGTATACCAGAAAAGCTTAATGTATGGATTTATTTGTTAACATGGCCGACTTGAAACAAAAGTTGAAATTCAGCTATATCTGTGTTATGTATTATTCTGATTTCATAGCTCTTTCTTTTATTTAAGTATTAAACTGTTGTTACATTTAAATATTATTTTACTTAGCAATATAAATATCCCTAAATTTAATGGCTAAGATACTTGTGTAAAACAGGGAGACAGAAGTTTCAGATCCTTCCTAAGATTAAAGAATACAGGGATCTTGCCCTGAATCTTGCTAATTGGTTATTTAGGTACAACACTGGTCTCAGAGAGATAAAGCTTCTTGTTTGAGTGAAGTGAATTTTACATGATGTACTACACATCCTTCCAGTCTGGTGTCAGACAATTACCTTTAACAATAAAGATTAAATGCCTTTCTTTTTTTCTTTTTTTTTTTTTTTTTCTTCTTCTTATCCTCTGTTTTTTACTAGTTCTCCATCACTGGCTTTCTAGTGCACTTTTCCTTTATTTGGATCCTGGTTCTGGATAATAAATCTGGGTAGGAAAGCAGCTCAGCAATAGATGGTGCTGTGTTTTCCTGGGCCTTGCTTTAGGAGTTTTGTCAACAGTTTCACAAGGATAAAATCCAGTCTTCCAAGAGAGAAGGATATGGGGGCCAAATTATCTACCCTGTACATCGGGGCTGTATCTTTCTGTAACCATAATCTGAGCTGCAATATGGAATGTAACAGTTTTTGCAATGTAACTTCAGGCTGACAAAGTGTGCACAGCAGCTGTAATTGTTAAAATCAGTGATTCACTGTGAAGATTAAAAATTACTTTTCCTTTGAGTCAAGATCTTTGTTCACCCACACAGCCCAGTGTGAAATTGTGTAGAGATGCTTTGCCCTATGCCTGTCCAACCAAAGTCTACAACCAAATTGATACTGCACAAAGTGGTTCTTCAGTAGGGATAATGAACCTATCTAACCCAACAGCATTGCCTTTGGGAAAAAGTAGCTTGCCTTGATGTGATCAGTCAAAATCATCTGCAAGTGTTCTACCCAGCAGTGAATTATTTCCTGTGAATTGCTTCTAGTATGTTTTAGCTACTGAGTTGATTAACAATTAGACAAAATTTAGGATTTAGAAGCCTTAAAATGGGCAAGCCCTTGAGGGCAGCCAAGTATGCCTTTTTTCCAGTGCTTGTACCTCCACCACCCACATCTCAAAGGTCTTTAGTAGAGCCTGAACCTCAGGAGCTTGCACTGGCCATGTGTTTGCTTCTAACCCTCTAAAGCTCTGCTAAGATCCAGGCTTTAGCTGACCTACATCACACACACAGCTTCACCCCTGCTGAAGATAAAACTTTTCTGGATTTAAGACAAGCTGTTGTTGAGCCTACAGGCAATAAAAACAGCCTGCAATGCAAGTAAGTTCTGTCTTAGCAGACAATTGACTGCAAAACAGAAGACAGCAGTGTGCTAGGAACACCTGCCAGGACCCTTGGTTTGCTGTTGTTCCCAAACCAGTGGCCTGACTGCCATATAGGAGTGGGGTTCATCTGTACCTCACGTTAGTGTTGCCAGACTGGCCTCTCAAGGCTACATGCAGCGCCATGTTGTCTGTGAGCAGAGCTGTGGGGAGAGCATGTGCTCACGCTGGACACTAAAGCTGCCTGCTGGGGGATGGCAGGTGCTTGCTCACCACTCTGAGAGGGTGCCCTGAACTCTGGGACAGAGGGATTCCAATTCTGGGAAGTCCTCTAATCCACAAGTCAAGTACTGAAAATGTACCATCACTCTCTTTATCCAATGCTTTTCTTCAGCAAAGGCTGAGCAGACTGTATAAGCAATTTTCCATTCATCCTGTAAGCTCTCAGTGGAAGACAGGTTCCTCATTTAAATGCCCTTGATTTCTTGCAGAGACACACTTCTCCCAAAATAGCTAAAGGGCACAAAGAGTTCCCCCAAGGCAGGAACTTCTACCTCAGGCCTACAGAGGAGTCTGCTTTACGCAGGAAACAAGAGTGGTCAACATGGGAGGTTAATAAGATCTATCATTGCTCTCCAGGGATGTCAGTTTTGTTAAAACAGGATTTAAACTAGACATATAAATAATGCAGGCTTGATCCTATTTTAAGTTTGTATCTATAAAAAATATTAAGCATAGTATGAGCATACGGTAGGTCTATTTTTAATATCCAAGTCTGTGCAGGATTGCTTCTATTGAGTCATAGCTAATTAAAATAATTCTGCTGTTCACCTCTAAATAACATGATTTATTTATATATTTGTTTAAGTAAACAAAGTTTTCACTCAGACTTTTGAAAAAATGGACACAGGGAAATACACCTCTGCATATTCTTTTAATGATCTAAATGTTACTCAGGGAAAGTCTAACAGTCTGGTGGAGAACTGGTTAATTTTTACTGTCTTGAGAAAAGGCAACTTTCAGCATCAATATTTAAAATTAAACTATTGACCTGAACACCTGTTCCACTTTTTTTTTTTTTTTTTCTTCTTTTATTTCAAGAGCACTAATTGTCTGTGCATGGCAGCACTTGGAACAGGTGCAGTGAAGCAGAAGTTAGAAGAATCTGTTTGCTCTGATTGCTGGCCAGAGGGCAACACAGGGCTACACAGCAATGCTGAGGGCAAATGAGCAGCTCTTTCAAACTGATCAGTCTGCAAACCACACAACTTTTCCTTCCTACTTATTTCTTTGTTTGTTGTTTTTTGAAAAAGTCTGAATATATCAACATTTTTTCAAACTTTCTGGTTTTAACAGTGAGTCACTGAGAGTTCAGGTTTATTTTAAGAACACGTGCATTTTATGTAAAGAGTAGAACAAGGCATGTGCAGGTGAAATAAATGATGTCATAAAAAGCTACATAGCTCACATTCAGGCATAAAGAATGAAACTATTAAGTACTGTATTAAAAAGCTTCATGGATGTTTGCATGCATAATTTCTTTAATTTAAACTTTTATAATCACTCATTCTTTATAACAATACAGATTTTGCCTTCTATCTCAACATCCCAAAGTACATTGCAAACATTTTGCAGAAAACTTGTAATAGCACTGTAAGGCAGGAAAACAGAAACAGCATCATGTGGTTGATGGAAACCAAAACAAAAAGGACAATTTTGCTAGCTCTCATGAATTTTTCATGTCTCAAATTATTTGGTATTTTTCTTTTAAAAACCTTATTATATTCCCATGGTCCTTTGCTTGGTGATGAAGCTGTCCCAGGAGTTTCTGCTTCTTATACAGCCAACACAAAGGCTAGTGTCCTCAGCTACACTTGTGCAATTGTTAATGAGGATGCACTGTAAAACTGGTATGGTGTAATTACCTGGATTTGAAACAGATTGGTACCTGTTCCCTGCCTAAGTTGTTACCTTAACATGGTTTATATACCTTACCCATTTCCTAGCACAGTGACTCTGTGGTGGTGCTAATGCAAATTAAGGGGAAGTGAACCACAGAGAAGGGACAGGAATAGACATCTTCCTGTTAGAGGGGACCCCTCTAGCAAGGCGTACGGGACTGTATGCCATTGCTTTCAACTAGCTTGCTTTCCTAAGAGGCACAATTACACAAAAAAATCCTGTGCCAAACCTGGACTTTGTGGGGGAATGGAGGTTTATATGACTGCCTATGTTTTATGCATGCAAATGCTACAAATTCCAGTGAATAAGGAAACTTAACTGAGCTCTAATGTTACATTTCTGTCACAGCCAGAAAAACAAACTGGATTCCCAGTATAAATACAGAGTTAAGACTTTGTTTAGACTTTCGTTAACTCCTAGGAGTGAATTTACTACTCCAGATTTTTGGCAATACATGCCTTTTACACTAGAGAGGAAAGGATGATTTAATGTTCATAGAGTCATAGAATAGCATGACCCATGAGGTTCATAGAGTCCTACACAGAACATTCCAAGAGTCACACCATGTGTCTGAGAGTATAGTCAAAACACTTGAACTCTGACAGGCTTGGTGTTGTGACCACTTCCCTGGGGAGCTTGTTCCAGTGCTCAAACAACCTCTGAGTGAAGAACCTTTCCTTAATATCCAACATAAACCTCCCCTGACTCAATTTCAGGCCATTCCCTCGAGTTTTGTCACTGATCACCAAAGGAAAGGGATTAGTGTCTGCCCCTCCTCTTCCTCTTGCAAGGAATTTTTAGACTGCGATGAGATTTCTCCTCAGTCTCCTCTTCTTCAGGCTGAACAAACCAAGTGACCTCAGCTGCTCCTCATATGGCTTCCTCTCTAGATCCTTCACATCCTTGTAGCCCTCCTTTAAACTCTTTCCAATAACTTCATATCTTTTTTATATGGTGGCACCCAGAACTCCCCCCAGCACTCGAGGTGAGGCCGCCCCCGTGCAGAGCAGAGTGGGACAATCCCTCCCTTGCCCGGCTGGCGATGCTGGGCCTGATGCACCCCAGGACACGGGTGGCCCTCCTGGCTGCCAGGGCACTGCTGACTCGTTCTTGTCACAGTACACTGAGTATTTCTGCTATGCATGATTGTATAGAATGGCTTCTACTTTGGCCCTGGAAAGAGCTTTCATCATGCAGCAAACAGACACAGGTAAATAAGTAGGAATGATCCCCACTTTCCGAAGAGGAGAGATAAAGGCTGAAGCTGTTGATGTACTGAAACTGAGCACAGGCATGCTATTATGTTCAAAGGACCCAAGATTTCATCCAAGAAATCAAAAGACCTCTTACCTCTTCCAGAACAAAGCAAAACCAATGCGAAAGAAAATAGAAATAATTTCAAAGAACTAGTCACAGAGGCTCATTGTGACTTCTCAAAAAATATATGATCTGAAAATTAAATTAAGAGCAGAATATTAGACAACAATAAAAAGGTCAGAAAAAAATTACATCAGATCAGAATTACACATCAATCAAAGATACTTGTTTGCTTACTTAGAAATATTATTGAGATATAAAAAGAGAATGTAAATTTTGTGAAAACTGAAGATTTCTGTGAAGAAAGTTACTTGTAAAATCTTTTTAAAAATCACAAAGTGGAGCTGTGTTGAATATGTCCATTTTTAGATAGGAAATATCAGGTTCCTGTCTCAGTCTTTTACTGGACACCTCATCCTAATCCTCACACACATGTCTATGGGAAAGGCTGTTAAAATCAACAGCATAGAACAGCCTTTGTTTTTAGAAAAAAAGGTTTTCCTGACATAAAATGATCAGTTCAAAGTGTTCTCACCAGCTCTCATCACTGTTGCCAGCAGCACTGAATGCTTTGCACATAAGAGAACTTCTTGCTTGTGCTCCAGGATCTCACAATCTTAAAAACAAGCAAAAAAATACCCTGAGAAAATAAGATAGATAAAGGAGCAAAGAGAAAAGAGAAATTAAAATAATAGTGGAACAAGGGATTATGTGCTAGAGAAGAAAAGGTGGGAGAAACTACAGAAAAAATCATCAGTAGGTTAACATGTTATTAGCAACCCCTGACAAGTTTTGTTTTAGATTAAGAACACTTACACTGCCAGTCTTTCTCAACAAGCCTGCAGTTTTCCTCTCCAGCTATCTGCAGTGTATTTTCAGCATTTTTCCTTACCTTTCCCTGATAGACTGGCAGGGAACCAATATGCAAAGTACACCTGAAAGTCTGAATTGATTAGTTTTTCCAGGTCCAGAGGAGAAAGTGGAATATTTTGGTAGAAGCAGATCAGAAATAACTGTATTTGTAGGTCAGCTTAGGTAGAGGTCACCCTCTATAAAACCCGAGAAAAGTCAGATGACTCTGTGCAAAGAATGCCTAAGCCCACCCTTTCCCTGAATTACTGGCAAAGGGTAGGGGGCAAACCACTGTGTGAAAGGGTGGGCAAGAAGGGGAGGGATGATGGGTAAGACTTCTTCAGCTTAGGTGACTGGTTTCCATTAAGTGCACACTGGCAATTAGACACACTATGACTAGGTAGCTCTTTAAGGATCTAAAGTCAATTGCTTCCATTTTTTTTTTAAGACACTAAGTTATGCCACAGTAGCAAACCAAAACATATTACATATTACAACACGACTTTTATTGCACAGCACTGAAGGGCTCCTTTACTGATCAGGTGCTCCACTCAGAAAAACAAGAGCACAATCTGAAAGAAGTTGAGATTAATACGTACGAAGACTGTTCTTTGCTCTAAACTTAAGCACATGAAAGTGGTCTTTAATGATTGTACTGAGAGTAAAACAAGTTGTAAAAGATGGCATTGCTGTCAGAGATTGCCCTGCACACATTTTCGTAATGAGCGCAGGTATACTTATTCTCTGTTATCATTTTACCTTCTACATTGCGACCAATTCACAGTAGAGAAGGGGAGGTAGGAAGGTGATGAGGGAGAACAGTAGGAGAATGGCTATAGGTGTTATAATTTCTGACTTTTAAATTGCAGCATCCAAATGTGTTAATGGTTTCCTTTAAACTGATAGGCTAATGATTCCTTCTGAAGAATATTGTTCAGGGGTGTATCTCTTAATGTGCTTTCATAACACACTTGATTACTATTCTTGTCTTATACCCATTATGTACTTGGATCAACAGAAGAAGACAACAGTGCCTGTGATAGTTTGTGGAAGAAGAAAAGAGTTTGCATTTCATTTCAGAGTCACCTTACTGTTTAAAAGCGAATTCTAAGCTGCTTAAAATCTGGCCAGGTGGCATCAGCTAGATCAGTCTGGTTGATCTCAATAACCTGAAGCTGAACTACTTGGTGCCCAAAGTCCAGTTGATGACATTATAGATGGAACATGCCGAGAAACTAAGCACTGTGGAATTGCTTGTTAAGGTAATTTGGTGAACTGACCTATAGCCACCTGTTTTGTGTTTCTACAGCCAAATGCTGTGTTTTTCCACTGAACTCGTTCCCATACTGAGAGCTGCTGGTATAATAAAGCCTTGCTGGTAGTTTTCCACTTTCTCTGTGATTTCTTTTCTGGAAGAACAAGATGCTTATAAGAAAGCTGAGGCTAAGGAAATGTCACAGTGAAGCATTATGGAAATTCAGTATAATTGAAAAGGAAGGAATGACAAAGAAAGTGCAAATGCTGGATGAATGCCCTCCATGCTTCAAAAGGTTAAAGTGTGGGTAAAAAAGAGCTGTTTTCCACTCGTGAAATTTTATTTCAGCACTGAATTGGAAGGAGCCTTACATGCTCTAATCTTTGCAACTTTCCTACAGAAGTTGTGTGATGAAACTCTTCTCCATATTTTAGGGTTCCAAGTGTCTCTGTCTTGTTGCTCCTGCCTTGCGTAAATCTTCAGCTTGTAACAGGCCAAAATTTAGCTAGCCAAGAGGGAGTTGTTTGGACGACTATCTCTGAAAATTATATGGCTCATGTTCATCACTCATCAGTGGAGGAGTATTACTGCAAAGAGGCAGTTATTTTATTTCTTATGTATTTGTGTTAATATATAGTAATTATATTTTTGTCTGTCAGTCCAAAAGGTCCATTCACTTGCCTGTTAGACAAAGGAGCTTGAAGTACTCCAATTGTCAAAAAATGTTAAACCTCATCCTTTCAAATGATTCAATGTAAGATTTATCTCAATGGAAAAAGAAACAAGGCAGAGGGAAAGTCATTTTACACAAAGAATGACTTGGCTATTGACGTCAGAGTTGACCATGAAATCCCTGCCCCAACTCCTGCCTCCTGCAGATGTGGGGTAGGACACTCACATTCCCTCCAATCCTGTCCTGTTCATCTTCTTCATGGTCACCAGATCTGAGCTTGATGTCTTTGAAAAAGAAAAGCAAATCTGGTAAAGAGGTCATAAATCATGAGAAAAGAGAGAAGGCTATAAATCTGAAACCTTTGACATCAGAGGGAGCTGTTGCAGGTAAAAAGTGCTTACAAATAATAATTATCTCAGCTCCTCAGGCAGAAATCAAGATAAGGAGCTAGGAGAGGTGATGCTCATGAGATCACATGTTACAGAATACAAAGTATTTGGGTAGGAATGAAAGCATTGTATTCCTGATCTTAAAACAGTTTGTCAGTCAGTCCCAGTGAGAGAGCAGGACAAAAATATTTTGCATTCAGAAAGCAACTAGCTGAATACCACCCATTTGCATTTTGTGGCAAGTGTCACAGAGGTGTGTAACACACCAACACTATGTCAAAGGAACAAGTAACAATGTGGAAAAGGCATTGGGTCTTGGATATTGTTGGCCAAATCATGCTTTTTTTCTTGTTGTTTTCATTCCAGCACAGAAACACACAGTACTCTTCAAATGTCAAAGTAAAAAAAATTTATGAATTGCATTTGTATGAACATAAAATTCAGATCCTCTGTCTAAGACTCAAGATCACATTGGGAAGCAAGAAACTGCAGCTGTCACAGCCCTTCCATGCTGAAATTAATATAAATTTAGGGAGTAAGGAGAAGCTGGAAAACAAAATGCACAGTACAAATCTAAACCAGAACTGTACACTAGGAAATTCTATTTTGAATGGAGGGACAAATTAGGCAATGAGAAAGACATGGAAATGAGAACTAGAGATTGGAACTGAATAAAACACTAGCCCCCCTTGGAGACAGTGTGTTGAAGTTACACTGGATTTCAGGAGAAAGGGAGCAAAATTGCAGAACTGCAGAAGAAATATCATGCCTCAAGGAAATATAGAAGACCCCAGGGAGGACATTTTCTTGAATGCTAATTTCAGTAAAATATTGGAAGGAGAAGTAAAGGAGCATGAAATAGCAGAAAAGCCCTCCAAGAAAAAAATAATCACAGGTTTCTTGAAGATTTGGTGGGAGTTTCTGGTTTTATGGTAGGAAAAGGGAGAAGTAATAAAAGTTGGGATTAATCTAACCTAATCTCATCTAGTTTCCTCTCTAGGCAATACAGAAAAATAAGCTCTTCTAAAGTGCATCTCACCCCATCTTCTCCAAGCCTTCTAAAGTAAATCAGATTAGTGGTGGCTTAAAAGTCCCTGTGTCTCTTTGTCATGTAAAAGAAGAGTTTAAATTGACTAGCTCAGATGACAGTATCTAGATTGCAGATGTCTACAGATCACTTCCCAAAGTGGCTAAAACTCCACAGGGAAATTTCAGAACAAAAGGCTATGAGACAGAACAATTTACACAGGTGTTCACAAGGTCCCACTTTAACATCACATTCTAACATGTAAACTCAAACAGTTTGACATTTCTATTGGACAAACTCTGGTGTACAGAGTACAGGTAGAAATTAGAAGCTGAAAATAGCAAACAAGACCTGACTAACTCACAACAGAGCTGCTAAAATGCACCTGACATCACTCGCCTAATGAAACAGAGTTGTCCAGTATAGTCAGGAGAATACAAGACTTCTGTTAATTAAAACCACAAAACTATCAAAGAACCCACAAGAAAGCCTAGACTCTGGAGAAGTGAAGGTCATTTGAAATGTAGCTATGAAGAATAGAAGAAAATTGTGCAGAACAAGAGACTAGATTCAGGGTTAAAGTATCCTATTCAATCCAGGTGTCACAAAGAAGAACCTCTGGGAATATTCTCCATTTCTTTCATTCATGTTAGATAGTTTTCTTGGTTAATGATAATTATTGTCTCTCTTCCCTTTCAGACTTTTATTACCAGCTCAAAACCCAGCTCTATGCAGAGTTTTATCCTCCTACATTGGCACAGAAATAGGAAATGTACAACAGCAGAAGAAAGCTGAATTTTTTAACTCTAATTGCAAAGTTAATACATATCTGGGAGAACTGAAAATCAATAATATGGTTGGCAGCTTTAAGTTCTTCTGATATTTGAGACAAAGACCAATACAAAAAAAATGTAGACATCATTAGCTGCAGCCCAGATTCAGCTGAATCAGAAGGGAGTATGTGACATAAAGTTGTGTCCTGAATTGTCACATGTAGATGAAGTTATATGATAATTAAATGCTCTCAGGAAAATATAAAGAAAAATGCTTAGCAGAACAGTCATACTGCTTAGTAAAAATATTTATTAGCAGCAAAGAACTGAGTGGAGAATCACTATTTTCAGCAGTCCTCCCTGTAAGCTATGCTTACTTTCCCTCTTGTGGGCACCCTAACCATAAAACATTATGGTCATGTTTTCTCTCTGGCAGAGTAAGTATTTTACGAATGTCTACAAAACAGAATAGCTTTGGCTGGAAGGAGGCTGGAAGGAGTCAGAGAAGCTAGGTTTATCTGGGAGGTAGGTGATGCAGTTCAGAATATTTTCAGAGCTGAGACTGAAATGACTACACTCACAGCCTTAAAGATGGATGCTTGGGCTTATGTCAGGTACTGCATGATTTCAGACCTGAAAAGTGTGTACTGGGCTTCCTGAATGAAGGAATTTCTAGAGCTAGGACTTCAACCCCATATTCAGATAAGAGATACAGTGCAAGTAGAGTATGTAGCAGTTCAAGATTTTGACCTTTCCCAGAGAAGCATTTAGGGAACATTAGGGAAGAATGGTTTATTGATGTTAGTTGACCCCAGACCTAAGCAGTAGCTAAGTAAAAATATTGTGTATCTACACTTCTATACACAGCAACTGCTGTGGTCAGTGGCCAGCCTTCAGATTTCTGGGGAACAACTCTTGGGGGACAACTACTAGGGGACTGCAGTACAGCATGGAATCCTAGCACAGAGTGTGTAAGTGTGTCTAGGCAGCTCTGTTCAAAGGAGGAGATACAAAAGTTTGGGAAAAGGAGGGAGGAGTACCAGAGGGGAGTCACCCTGACTAAGAAAGAAAAGCAATGTGTCCAGTGGCAAAAGAAAAGGGTGTGCTGACCAGTGATGAGAAAGAGGTGTGGGAACTGCATCTGTGTGCCTCAAGCACACCTCTTTCTCAGAGACATCACTATTACCATGCTCTGAGGATGCCCAGAACCACAGATTGCTGCAAGCTGGACTGTTTCCACTGCTCAGGGAAAACATCTCTCCCTGCATGCTTGTGCTGCTTCATACTGCCCCTCAGACACCTGCTGTCGGCCACCATCAGACACAAGATGCTGAACTACACAGACTCTTCATGCAATCTTGGACAGACGCTCTAATGCTCATTCCTTAATTGCAGCAATACCTTTGTTTTTACACATATTTGTACATGCCCATTATTCTTCACGGTAGGAATGCATTTTCAGTGATGCATCCTAAGATAGAAATATGAGAATATTACCCTTCCTTCATTATTTGGCCTATGCATTTGTTTTGTACCCTCCATTTAGTGCTTTGTACATTGCTTCTCACTGCAGGGTCTTTGGAGGTTGAATGGAAGAAGATGTTATGGAGAACATAAGGCAGAGATCCATAGTGAAAACAGAAAACAATATACACCCAAAACAAAATTTCTGCCCTCAGTGTATACTCTGCTACGGTTCTAAATTCCGTATTAATAGTGCTTTAAGCATTGCCTGAATTTCCGAATGGAAGACAGTTTGTGATGTGCAGTAGGGTCAATGGAGTCTTTATTTTAAATGTTATAATTAAAATAAATGCTTCTTTTTTCACCACTGCCAGAAATAATCAGATGAAAGAAGGAGTTTTATATAAGTGGAAAAATCATTACAGCTTGAATGTCTTTGTACACTAGTTTTAGAAGCTGTCTATAGCTGAATAAATACTAAATACTCTTTTGTAATGCAAGGTAGGTTGTGTGTTTCAGCTTTAATAGCTACTAACTCATTTAACTGGAGGGTGACATGAGGCTAATCAAAGGTCGCCCGAGTCCTGGTTGATGTTGAATGGGAGTTGACAGCTTTCCAGAGCAGCACACAATTCATGGGAGCTTTTTTTTTCCGCAGGAGCAATATTCATCTGGGATTGACACAATGCTGAGTTTCAAAACGATTAATTCAAATCCTTAAAGACTCTGCACAAGCAGACAACTTTTCAAGTCTTATCCCGGGGAAGAAGTGTTCACCTGACAAAGAAATTCTGGTCTCAGGCAAATTACTGAATTCCAATAACAATATGTTTCATAAATAGCAGCAGGAATCAGGAACCCGCTCATACAACAAAATACAGGTTTTGTAGTTCCAGTTTAAATTTATATAGGCCAGATAGTCTAATGGAAAAGAAGCGTGTACTTTTGCATTCACGGGGACAAAGCAGTAGAAAACATAAAAAACAACAAGGAAGTTATAGGAATATTTATATATAAGTAAGATAGACTTCAAATGTGCACAGTCTTTTACAAGCACAAAAAAAATATCAGTGACATGGTAAATGTAAAAGAACAGGTTAAAATGCCAGCCCTTGTTTTTCAAAATCCCTGTGTCTGACAGCATTATAAGCTTGAATTAATATGGTATATTTTACTACCTTTGAGAGTCAAAGTTTGGTGTTCAAATGAGTGCGCATGCACGCTCTCTGGCAGATGGAAGTGCTGTGATTGGGCATGCAAAGTGATTATCCTCCCCTGCAGACATGCTGAATGCAAGTGAGTATGCATGTGAAGACATGCAGCCTATTTCACAATTGTAAAATGTTACTCAAAACAAGAAACCACTTTTTCAATAGCACTTGAAATAGTTCTGTCTAAAGAACACTTACAACCAAGGTTACCCTTAAGTGTGTCACGTACGCATGCACACACACAGGTTGTCTTATAATGTACTTCGGTAGATGGTTCAATACCATGTACCATTATAGAAATAATTATAGTGGATTTAACATCAGGTCAAGAGGAAATGTGAAACTCATCAGTTAGGGAAAAAAATGAGAGGAAATATCATACAATTAGAAAACAATTAAAATTCTAATGAACCTATCTCTGATAAGGATGTTCGTTCACGGACCCATGGAGAGAGGGGATGTTCTTTGAAATGATAATGAAGTAGAAAAAATGCTTTGCCATGTGGCCACAAACAAGAGTACAAAGATTTCATATCAATGTGTAATAAAAGTAATTACATAGGTTTTGCAACTGCAGGGTAGAACATATACATAAATATGTCTGAAACCTACAGCTATCCCAACAACCTACTGAAATTCCTTAACCCTCCTTCTGTCATTCAGTAAAAATTGTTTTCCAGAAAAAGATCTCCGGGATGGTGACTATAATCACTGAGGAGGAGATGGACACAGTCAGAATTGTTCCTCTGTATCTGTGTCTCCATTTCTAGTACCACTCTGGATTTCTGCAGCCCTGGATTCGACAAAATTAATGAACTAAAAAATGGTATGTAAGCTCCACTGCTGCCAATCTCCTACCATTACAAGCAGGTATCAGGGCAGGTACCATACCTTCCCACAGGGGAGAGATGACAGAAGGTCATCACAATTTCTAAATACACATACCAAGGACTGAAAAATAAACAACTGAACCTAGTAATGATTCAGAAAGGTGGAAATGACATTAAAAAAATCTGAGTGAAACTTTCCATTCCATTTTAACAATTGTCAAAATTAATTATTTATAACTAAAATGTTTCATCTTTCACAGTTTAAAATTTCAGCTTTTGAAACTACTGAGGGAAGAACTTGAGTTTCAGGGCTTGTGAAAATTTATCTGGTAGAATTCTCTGAGTTTTACTTCATTCCAAGGATCCTCTCTTCAGTTGCTTTCTATTTTGTGTCATTTCTGCTAGCTCTTTTTTGCATAACTACACTCCTCTTTAGTATGTACCCTCCTAAATTCTGATATCATTCCTCTTTGGTTTTCCTGACATCCAGAAACTTGACTGTAAATGGGCCTCCATGAAGCCTTCAGTATCACCATGACTGACAGGATTAGTTAGCCACCTTGGAACACTGGGCAGTTCAGAGTATCTGGGACAGCATCAGAAGAGAGGTTCTCTTTCTTTTCCATTTTCCATTCTGCCCCATCTTCTCTCTTACCTTTTGTTTCGGCTTCTCACTGCTGATGAAGTAGAAATGCTGTTTCAGAAAATAGAACATTTCCTCCCTTAAGTATTTGTGCTGGTAGTTAATGCATATTAAAACCAAATTATCTTCAAATAGTTCTCTTTTGCCTTTTCCCTTCCCCTCTATATTAGAAAGCTGCACTAAAACAATTTGTAGACAAGTTTTCAAAGGGCAAAATCTCACTCAGGACTCTTTTATTCCTGATTAGCCTGACCACACATTCAATAAAGTGCAATTAAAGATCTGCTCAGCAGTGAGAGTATGGGAACTCAAGGGAGGAAAGCATGGCCTGTTTTTTTTTATTTCAAGTATTTTTCCATCACAGTAATCAACAGTATAAAGGTTGCCTAAGAAAAAAATAAAACAAATCAGCCACATTCTAGCTTTCTTCATGTCTTTAGCTTTCACTGTTGTCCCTAGTTTGGGTTTTGATGCTGTTGGTTTAGATTTGCACTTTCAATATTTTTGTTGGGGTGCTTTTTGTTGTAAAGCTCATGTCTGTGAGTGGAAAGGAAATGTTTTCTTGCACAAATGTGTTGCTGTATTCATCCTTTCTAGTGGTACCTCTTTTAAGTTAAATTGATTACATTTACAGAGACATAGTCAATTCCAAACACAGCAGGCACCTGAATTTCTAGACAACAGCATTGTCCTACTTGTCCTCTACTGTTGTAGTCCACTAGAGTTAAAATAAGAGGAATATGTGAAATTTAATCTACTGTCAATAGATTTATGTATTCCTTAAGCAGTTCTCCTTTTCTATATAGATCTATTTCACAATTTTGACAGGAAAAGAGTAAGGAGCCCACCAAAACGCACAGTGCAAGTTATTAGCTATTTAGCATAAGAGAATGCTTGATTTAGCTTGATTTTCAATAATTTGCAGATGTCTATTATAAGTTAGTGAACTAATATTCCCTGAACTACCATCTGCTGAGGCTGGAAAATATGTAATAGCATCCACAATATGGTGCAACTAGCCAGTTAACATGCAGGTAGTGTGGGAGGCAGTCCTTCACACAGATGTTAAGTGAAAAATAGACTGTTTGCCGTTATATGTGATGATTAGGATCACAATAAGATGACAACCCTAATCAAATAACAGAAGCTTTTTAAGTCCATTGCCCCAAAATAGTTATACTAAATATGTACCTGAAATATTTGAGACGAGAAGGCAATATAACACAATGAGAATAGGACAGAAGGTTTAGGTTCTAGGTAGAGAGGAGAGGAGCTGCTGGTTTCTTTAGTGTGCAGCTCAGCTTCCCAAGATCAGATGTACCTCACCAAGTTACTTGAACAGTATGTACCTTTATTACTCCCATTTACTTGCCCAGGTATCCTTGCAATTTTTCAACATCAAGTGTTATCAATTTAAACTAATCTAATCAATCCAAATAAAGTCCTGAGCCTGGAGCAGGGGCTATATGTTAATTTGTGCTTGAGTTTCACTTTTTGTAATGCAATCATGCTGATATTGTCTAGTGGACAGCTCTGGTGACAGATGCAAAGGAACCCTGCTAGCCTGTGATAACCAGCCTCTGCATTGCCAGCAGCACGCCAACTAGCTAGCTTGAAGGCAGGGCTCATGCAAAATATAGTCAGAGCCAGATGCTGTCAAGGGCAGCAGACAGCTGATGATAGCAACACATGGTCCTGTGCTCTGTTTTGCCCAGAGCAGCCCCCGGGAAAGCTCAGCTGATTGCTGTGGTGCCAGGAGAAAGGATGGGGTATGTGGCATACAGGAATCTGCAAGAGAAAGGTCTCTCTTACCTTACAGCCATCCCTCCTGTGGTCCCTGTGCTTGGGCACCTTGAGCATTGCACAGACACTGTAAGCAAGGTATATGTTAAATAAAAGTACAAAGCAATTATTTATGTATATATTGTTTGTGAGCACCACACCCAGTACAGATAGGATTAAGGAACCACTGGTAGTCTTAGCATTAGTGTGCTCACCATGAGTTCTATGGAGGCCAGGCAAAGGTCTCTCAGGAGGTGAAGGGCTGGCCTTTGCTGCTCCCTGGAATTGATCCTCAGTGTGGCTGACTTGCCACAGTCCAACCCTTTGTAGCATATTCTGCTTTTTATGTTCATGTTTTTCCTCTTTATCTTTAAGACCCCTGTCTCAACAATCCAGCCTCTTCAAATTTACCTGTGTTATCTCATGTGGCTCTGCTCTACAGACTCTTTCACAGCTCTTGTTCACTTCACAATTTCTTCATCAGCCTAAGCCAAAGTTGTACAGCTGGGACATATTAGACCTGAGTTGAACCACGGAGAAGAAGGGGGTGTTCAAAGGGGGCCACAGAGCGAGTGGATTACGCATACTCAGGTGTACCAGATCAAAAGATGACCCTGGACCAGAAAAACTGAACCTTTTATCTCTTTCCTGAAAGAGAAGCCATTACTAGTCTCTCTCCCGCCAAGGACTTCCCTCCAAAGCCCGCTAATGATAACAGTGGCAAGACGGTACCTTGAAACAGACAGCAAAATTCATTTTTACCACTATCACTGAAAATCCATTAACTGCTTTGCTCTGCTCCTGGCCAGAGCTGCAAGGTGGTATGGTCAACGTGCACTACAACAACTTAGGGATGACCTGGTGTTAGATGCCCAAGATTATGTAGGGATGATATGAAAATAATCTGTCTCCTCTCTTTCTCCTTGTATCTCTGAAACCTGTCTCCTGGAAAGAGACTTTTCATCAAATTTCCTCCAGCTGAGTGGAATAATATGCAGACAAAAGACTAGTTCAAATGTTCTTTCCTTTTCAGCATAAGGTCTTATCAGTGAATAGAGAGAGCAGAATTCCCTTTGCAGGACTCAAACAAAATCAAGGAAAGACATGAGTCTTTTTTTGAAATTGTCTCCTGTGTTGCAGGAGGCCAGAAGCCAATTATCTAACCTCTGTTTTTAAATGTGTTAAATGGCATTATGGATAAACATGATTTAGAGTTTTTTGCATGAACTACACTTCAATGTAATCATAACTTTTGCTTCAAGGCATAAACTGATTATTGAAAGAATGAAGGAAAAAGTTCTGTGCCTCAATCCATGAGTTTCATAATTCTGTTAGCTAAAATATAATTAATGAAGTCTTTGAAGCAGCAGATTCTAGTGGCTTCAAGAGATATAGAATAAAACAAAAATCTACTACCATTTGCCTAAACTTTTTCATCTTTTTTGGCAGTTGGGTTTGGCGGTTTTGTTTGGTAGTTATTTACCTGAGGAGGTCAAAAATGTCAAAATTACTTTATTAACCTAGCAGAGTAGAAACATTTGAACTTCACTTTACAGTCACTGAAGCTAATGGAAAACTTGCCAATTACTTCAGTGGCAACAGAATAAGACTTTTAATTGGAAACATACAAACCATGATAAGAATACACCAATGTTAAAATGCAATTCACTGAAAATTCTCTGTTTTAGAAATAAACTAATCAAGAATTGGAAGAGAAGAAGCTATCCAAAGTCAAAATGTCTGTATAACAAGCTCCTTCTGCTTTATTTGTTTCCTCAAAAATTTAATTCAGTGCAAAAGCATTATTCAGCATAAGTGAATACAGGATTTATTTTAATATCTTATCTAATCATTACAAATTCCAGTCAAACTTTGCAAATTTTGCTAGTTTAGGGCTGAAGTCAAATCAAGCCCATCCAAAGCCTTTATGTCTTTTGCCTTATTAATATAATTTTTTAAAAAGTTAAATGGGATGATGGGATGTGTGTGTGGGGGTAAACTTGACAAAGTATAATAGATGTAATGTTTCTAACAAGAACAAAAGTAAGAAAAAACCAGATAGCAGAATTCCTTTTTGTCTGGAAGGCTTCAGTGAGGTGTTGCTGAGTTCCCAGACCTTTACATCTCACCTCCTTTGCACCAGGCACCTCTGAGTAGTCTGGATTGGGCTGCTCTGCATATTGTATACTTTGTGGATTTTGGAACAATCTAATTTATCTCTTTCCTTGCCTTTCCCTGAGGTGGAGGTAACAATGTCAGAAACATTTAGATGAGAATATAAGGAAAAGAAATTTTGGGTTCAAATGCGTTTTGGTAGACTTTCACAATTTGTTTTTGGGCAGCCGTAACTCATTCTCAGCATCTGGGAATTTAAAAACTGCATATATGCACCATTAGTGTTTGACAAATAAAAGATATCTGAACTAAACTTAAAATATTATGCTCTGGCAAGCTCAAAAGTTAGCAGCATAAAAAGCATATTCAGCTCTGTTAAATCCAGCCTTCTCACCCCCACTTCTGACACCCCCACCTTATTCTACCAGCAATAATACATCTCCCAGAGATCAACTGGTATCCAGGAATACTGTCTGAAATATTACAGCCATATGTGAAGGTGCTGAAATGCATTTTAGTAGGGTAAAAGTAAACTTCATGAATGACCCATGGGCTTTTGTTTGTTCAGCCTTGCTGCACAGGAGAGGCCAGGGGCAACACTGACACCTTCTGATAAGAGGTGGGTACATCCATTCCCTTGCTATTGCAGCGAAAGAAGCAGGATGCTCTGCATCTGCACGAGTGGGTGGTTCTCTCATCTATTTCTATTCTATTTCTGTAGTTTCAGGCATCTCCCCAAGTCCTTTCAGGCATTGCACCTTTTCAATATTCAGCTTGATGCAAGTTTCAGCTAAAAAGAGACAGAAGAGAAGGAAAATATGGGGATGAAGGCTAGCAAAGGCCTGCATTGGTAGAATCCGTAAGAATAAATGCAACTGTGTTGTTTTTATGGCGAGGTCTTCCCATTTTTAGAAGTTCAGCTGAAAAGTAATGCCAGATGTGGGAATTAAATGGAGAAAGTCATCAGGATATTGGACACTGCAGATAAAGAGCCTGCAGAAATGGCTTAGACTTGTTTTTCTAAAAGACTCATTTATAAAGACACACAGTTTTAACTGCAAAGAGAGAGTTAAAAGGTGGTTAAAGGAGTAGATAATAAATAAAAAGGCTTGGTCTAAGTGCAGAAAATTTTGCTTAACACATATAAGTTGCATCCCATTGCTTATGTGGAGAAAACCCAAAATAGAATAATCTAAAAAACGATGTTCACTGGAGTAAGGGTAATGGGATTCTGTTTGCTGAAGGAAATCTGGGTAAAATACAATGCACTGGTTTTCAATTCATATTACCATAGCCACAAAATCCACTTAGTACTAGTGACAACAATTTGAATCCCCTGTTTATGTTTTGTCCAGGCCAAGCACAAATCTGAGATCAGTGTATGATAGGAGTATATGTTATAATTGGTAATAAGATCAAGTAAGCAGTGGGTGGATTAAGAGTAAATGGCACTTGATATGCTCAGATCAATATCCTGCCCTTGTTCTCCCTAAACACACACATCACAACAGGTCAGGCTTCATAAAGAACTTGGATTCTTGCCAGGATAATTTCATTCAGAAGCTGTCTATTCTGGAGGGAGAAAATCAGGGGAAGTGTTAAGGGATGCTGGCCATCTTTCAGCCAATGCACCAGAGATACTGTTCAAAGGAATGTACAGGAACAGATGCTGCGTTTCAACCTCCTACTACATCAGAGCGCAAATGGTACATATATATATATATATACATACATATGTATCTGGCAGCTGCAAAACACTTCTTCCTATCCCACACAAGAAATAAATAACTTTATTTCTCAGTAACTTTACTTTTAGGATGAGGCATTGTAATTATGTCTCTCAATTATATTTCTCTTAGTATCTCTCCTAATGTAGCACTTAGGAGTCCTAGAGAATAGTGATTCTGAATAACAGCAGATATTCACCTCTTTCTTCAGCTAAATAGCCATAGTAGTCATGAAAACTATTTTAGTTAACTGAAGGGGTCTGAGTTTCTTCTTTAAGTGTCTATTTTAGTATCCTAAATCCAGAGTCACAGAATCACAGAAAAAGTTGAGTTGGAAAGGGCCCACCAGGACCATTGAGTCCATCTCGTGGCCCTACACAGAACATTCCAGGAACCACACCATATGCATGAGAGTGTTGTCCAAATTCTTCTTGTACTCAGACAGGCTTGGTGCTGTGACCACTTCCCTGGGGAGCCTGTTCCAGTGCCCAATCCCTCTGGCAAGGAACCTTTTCTTAACATCCAACATAAACCTCCCCTGACTCAGCTTCATGCTGTTTCTTCAGGTCCTGCCACTGAACACCAGAAAGAAGAGATCACAGTACTTGCTCCTCTACTTCTCCTCGTGAGGATGTTGAAGACCACAGTGAGGTTCCCCCTCTTCTCCAGGCTGAAAAGATCAAGTGCCCCTAGCTGCTCCTCATATGGCTTCCCCTCCAGACTCTTCACCATCTTCTTGGCCCTCCTTTGGACACTCTCTAATAGTTTAATGTATTTTTTTATATTGTGGCCCCCAGCACTCAAGGTGAGGCCACCCCAGTGCAGAGCAGAGCAGGACAATCCCCTCCCTTGTCCAGCTGGTGATGGTGGGCCTGATGCCCCCCAGGACACGGGTGGCCCTCCTGGCTACCAGGGCACTGCTGACTCATGTTCAACTTGCCATCAACCAAGATCCCCAGGTCCCTCTCCACGGGGCTGCTCTCCAGCCTCTCATTCCCCAGGCTGTTTGGACATCCAGGATTGTCCTGTCCCAGGTGCAGAATCCATCACTTCACTTTGTTAAAATTCATATGGTTGGCAGTTGCTCAGCTGTCTAATTTGTTGAGGTCTCTCTGCAGGGCCTCCCTGCCTTTGAGGGAGTCAACAGCTCCTTCCCATTTAGTATAATCACCAAATTTACTTATTGTACCTTTGAGTCCTGTGTCCAAGTCATTCATGAAGATGTTGAAGAGAACTGGACCTAAGATGGAGCCCTGTGGAACCCCAGTAGTGACAGGTCATGAGCCTGATGTAACCCCATTTACTACACCCTTTCACCCCGTGAACCAATTGCTCAACCATCACATGCATTTGTGAGTATATTGACATCTCACAATTTGTGAATCTATTGACATTGCCAGCTAAATCTTGCTGGAACTGCAAATTTCTGGGTCAGCCTTAATCTGTCTGCAAAGATGAAGATTAAAATTAATCAGTGTTATTAATTATAAACAAAGTATTAATTATTATATTATTTGCTACACAATACCAAAACCCAGCCTGGACTATAAGGCTCATCTTGAAAGTGATTTTTAAAAAAATCTTGAAAATCTTTTATTTCTTTAAGGGTTTTTTTCCTGCAAAATCACAGAAGTAAACCACAAAATATTTATTCAAATATATTTCTCATTTATGGAGGTAACTAAATCATACACTATGATTTACCTTTAGTATTTAAGTAAGCAGTATATCAAAACTTAAAAGGGTCTGGGTATTTAGAGTTCAAATTTAGGTATAGATTAAATGTTTCTTTTAACTATTGATCAGTCCACATTGTTTGCAAGAACACTGCTACCCTTTTACACTCTGATCAAAAAATCATATTTTTAAGGGGATATAGCACACTAGAAATAAGTTTCAAAATCAGAGATGCATCCACAGGCCCTTCTACATTCAGTGCACTGCTTTTGACTAATATCATACCAAAGTACTCTCAATGGTGAGATCCACAAAACAAACACAGTAGCACGGATATACCACAACTAGCTTTAAACTCACTGGCTCTGCTCTGTAGGCCCCGTGTACCTCCTCCTGTTTGTGTGTCCAGTGCGGCCGCTTCCTCTGTTTTCTCTCATGTTATTTTTGCTTGTTGTTGCCAGCAGTTCTGCAGCATCAGCACCTGTGACTAGTCTCTGATCATTTTCCCCTTGTTGTTTCTTTCAGAAGTCTGAGCTTCATCCTAGTCTGGGTCAGAAGCAAGTGGGTAACGGTCTGAATGCTGCTCAGTCTACCCCTAGCCTTACATCAGCTCTGATGCCACCCTGTCATCCAGTTCCACCCAAACAGCACATTAGCTTCTGGTGGGGATGGACTGAAGCTTGATAGTGGCCATAAGCCTGAGGATGTGGCTCTGGGACTGCTCAGCAGCGGGGCTGCTGCTCTGCTGCTCAGGTTCAAAACACCAAGAAGGAGAAGGATTACCGATGAGTGAGGAGAATACCTTGACCATGGAAACAGCTCTGGTAGTGAGCATGAAAGAGGGAGGAAGGTAAGTAGAATTCAGAACTTTTACATTATTTTTACAGAAAAGATTTCAGGTGTATTAAATACTGGAGAATCAACTCAGGGAGGAGGAAGACTTGAAAGACCACAAGATAAGGAAGGAGGGAAGATTTCGTATCATAAACTGATCCCCTGTGATTAGCTGGCTACTCTCTTATGTGTGAACTACTTTGGAGGCTTTCAGAGCCATGTTTAAGGAGAGCAAGTCTGGTCTTGTCTTTGTATCATGAAGTTGGATTAGGATTACTGGAGGATTTCTCTGTTATTTGAGAACTTTAGTCAGTCACCAGCTCAACACCTGAGGGAGTCCAGCTCCTAAATGAGATTTTTTTAATGTCAGAACATTATCAGAAGATAATGAGCTTTGCTCAAGACCCCTCTGAATTCTAATTTTTTTTTTTTTACAGTCTCCTGTTTGTGAGGAAGCAGAGCAATTTTAGGACATGGATAGACAAAAGTAGAGGGAGAGCAGTCAGACGCAGTTTTCCCTGGACTTCCAGGAAAGACACCATGAATTGCAATAATTTACTCCTAGTTTTGAGTTTTCATTTAAACTTTGTAGAAGTGGGACCAGTGAGCCATGAACTGAGCCTGCATTCCTGTCCAAGTATCACCTAATCTGTAATAGTCAATGCTATTTGCATTAAAGTCCTGCATCTGTAGAGTTCACCCTGGCAGATTTCTTTGAGGTTCAGTAAAGGAGAAGGAAAAGTCTCATACTTGCTGCTTCAGTGCTTGCCTTTTGTTACTTTGGGAAAAAAAAGGATGAATAACCTTTTGATTTCCTCTCTCTCCTTTTCTGCCATTTCACCACCATTCCAGAGTTCTTCCTTCTTCCACTTTACCTTCTTCCAAGACTTTTTCAATTGCACTTTTCATGGAACCACCACAGATTACTCCTTAGCAAAAAAAAAATGTATTTCCTTTAAACAAACCACCAGAATAGACTAAAGACCTAGGCAAGAGCTTCCTGGGTATCACATTTCCAGTCAATGCAGGATAATTGTATTCCTCTCTTGTTATTAAAATAAAAACAATAACAGCAACAATTGAAAAAGGGGAAAAAAACAACCAAACAAAAAATCTAAGACAAAACCCAAAGCAAGCAAAAAAGAAGGAAAAGGTTTAGTGCTTTTTTACTTTCTTCATTAAGTCAAGTTTAAAAGCAACACTTGATTAATAAGGAGGAAAATTAAATGCATTAGAATATAAAATCAAGATGTAGAAACCGTTTAACTACACCAGTTCATGTTTAGCTTTTCCTCTTTTTTTTGACATAATTCATTCATATCATTATTTCTCATTTTTATTTGATACTGAAACACTGTTTTTACTCTGCTTGTGAACATAGTAACTCCAGTATTGCCTAGAATTATGAAAGAAAGATCCTTCTAAAGAACAGTTAGAGACAAATCCAGCTGTTCAGCCATGCTGGGGACTGCCTCAGCAACACCTCCCCAGACTGCAGTAGCAGCAGCAGGACATACATTCTGGTGTTTGCAAATTGCCTCCGTGAAGAAAATCATTAATACTCATTGCAGGAATTTCAGATTAAAGCTCTTTAACAGAAAATGCATTGAGAACCTACCGAATGGACTTGATTTGTGCAGCAGCCTATATCCAGAAACAATTTTAATACAGAGACATTGCTTTTTATGTGGGTACTCTGCCTCAGTTTGGCTTTCATGGTTTCCTATACAGCTTTTATAAAAGCCTGGATATGAAAGTAAGCTTGGTCATTTCAGTGGCTGTTTTTTATTGCACACTTGCATCACTGACTACTACCATTACTGCAGCTGTATAAAATTTCAACAACAACATATCTTTTTTGCACAAATGACATTATTTCCATGTTCTTCTAAGGAATACAGTACTTTATTCTCCTAATGAATCACATATACCAGAAAAATGCAGAAACCTGTATTAATTTTTCCATGTTTTTTCCATAGTCTATTTCATATAATTGAACAATGAGAAGTCAGTTTATTGTCTGATGGAAACTTGCATTTTCAGGGTGCAAGAAAGCAGTTGCAGAACATAACTAACTCTGCTAAAATTAAAACCCCCCATTTTTTAAATTTCCAGAATATCACAGTAACTCTATAAACAAATTTCCTCATCTAAGCCCAGCAACACAGCAAGTAAAGAGAAGTATAGGTAATTTGTCAAATGGTCAGCATATCCCACATTATCAATTATTTAGTTTTCAACTTAGAAAACATTTTGTTGCTATGAATTAATCCAAAATGAAAAGCAAGTAAGTGTCCAACATTAATAATGTAAATCTTTAAGGCAAAGCACCCAGCATTACACTCTTTGAAAAATCCAGCTTTTTTTGTGGTCCAACATTTAAACAGACAATGGCTATGATCCAGAGATGCCTGCCTGTGATGTTTGGAGACAAATCTCACAGGATAATGAAAATGCAAAGGTAAAAATTAAGGAAAAAATAAGAAGGAAATAACACCCAGAGAAAGATCAAAGTATTGTGTAGAACAGCACACAGTAAAGGTTGCCAAAGTCAGGAGAGCACCAGAAAGATGTACACAACTATTGGATTGGTCAGAAACCCAGTGGGCCAGAACACAATGTCTTTTGCTGAGGATACAGTAAAATTGGAGTGATGGCATTATGACACAGCTGACTCAATGCTGGGATATAGTTCACTATGTGGTATATTGCAGGGCCCTTCCATTCGCCTTCCTACACTTTACCTTTCCCAGAAATTCAATGACACTTGTATGTGACACAGAAGAATTCAGCATCCATTAGTCTGCTGTCACAGACTCCCAGGCTGGCAGGATAGAGCAGTGCCCCTTCTAAGGTCATATATTATTCATTCCTCTCTTAACGTTCATAAATGCTTTCATAGATTTCTGACATTGACAGAGAAAAACTGCAATCTCAATAAAAGTATTGAACCCTGAAAATTAGACTCAAATTTATGTGGCAATTTAGAAACATGATGCCTCATTCCAACAGACACACATTTTGGAAGTACTGGAAAGCCATTTCCTGATTAGGTTTCTCATGATTAAAACACACTGCTGCACAATCTAGAAGGACTTCAAAATGACTCAGCCTCCTAATTTTTATGATGCATCATATTTGTTCTTTTGTTGCTATGCCTCTAATATTCTTATAGCATAATATTTCTTAATTTGAATTTATTTTCCAGGTCATCAATTCAGTTGTACAATGTTATTGTCCTAAGAATTTACAACCAAACCATTGTTTTTCAAGAACTCTTTTTCTCTGCTTCTAGTTTTGCCTCAGTTTTCTGTAATCTGAAACTGATATTTCTACTGTGGTCATATAAACTGTATCATTAAATGTAGTGCTGTTGCAGTGACCAAGCCCAGTTTTACTTGGTAAATGAAGTGAATGTTTCCAGAAGCTCAGATATTTTACATAATGGTACAAAATGAAATCAGATCAAATCAAACCAGATCAAACAGAATTGAATAGGAAGACCACTCTTCTCAGAAGAAGAGGTCAAGTTCTCAAGTGTCTCTTTGCCCAGAAAGTAATCTTCACTGCATTCATTCACACCAGGAGTAACGTAAAAAATTTAAATTCCAATTCACACCATAAAAAACTTTGTCACTACCCCAGTTCTACATCCCTCAAAACCTATGCCTACCTTGAAATTAGAATGGGGTGCAGAGGTGTCCCTCCAGGGTTGTTGATGCTGTAACAGCTCACAGGACAAAGAAGCAGTTTTTTCAAAGTCCATCATCTGGGACATGCATTGGTGAGGCATGCTGCCTTCTCAGCAGTAGCCAAAGGGCTTTTTCAGAAGAACCTAGAAGACTTCAAAGCTAATAGTATCAGAGTACTGGTTATGGCTGGGAGAGAGTTAATTTTCTTCATAGTAGCTTGTATAGCACTAAGTTTAGGAATAGCATCCAAAACAGTGTTGGTAACCCAGGGGTGTTTTAGCTTTCAGTGAAATGTGCTTACACAGTTTCGAGGTTTTTCTGTGTACATTTCTGTTTCATTTTGTCCATGACAGGTGTAAATAAAGACCAGGCAGAGTCCTCTTTTGTCCTGTATTTCTTGCAACAAGAGTTTTTGAAAAGTACACTGAAAACTTTGTTGCTCTCAGCTAATAAATATTCTCCAATGACTATAAAATATCCCCATATGTATGATCCTTTAATCTCCTTGCTTCCCCTGGGTCATGTGAGAACACCAAATTGTGCAAAGCCAGTGCACAATTACACAAACAATGCACTATAGAGAGATGATGAATACCAACATACAGAGAGGCTGCTTTATCATGGCAACCAGAGTTCTGAAGAAAGAATTATTATTTTAAAGGTGGGGGAAAAAATACCTCAGTTAAATATTATTTTCTGGGTTATGCAAACTGGGCACTGTCCTCTTTGTCTTGCTCTTGAACCCATTTCTTCCAGCAGCTATATCTGTTTTGAGTAACACCCTACTAGGCCACCACTGACAAATGTTCTGCATATTCCCACATAGCACAGTGAGATGGCACAAAACCAAGACTTTCTTTTTTTTTTTTTTCCAGTGAGAGGAAAGGAGAATAAGAGTAAAGGTAAGAGGAAGAACCTGTAGCAATCATTTCATGGTTGAAGCCTGGAGGATCAGGGAAGGCTGCCTGTCATGCAAAGCATCAGCAGCAAACCCCCTAGACAATCCTGAGGCAGCAGTAAGGAGGGAGCTGGCTAGAGATAGGGTTTTAACAGATGGTTCTGCTGGAGCAGATTGAGCTTCACAGACTTGATATCTCACAACAAGAGATGCAACATGAAAATTAATCCAAAGCTTGCATGAAATTAATGAAGTTGGAGGAGAAACATTCATTCTACATAGAGATAGGGTAAATTATATGTTGTCTTCTGGGTAGCTATGATTAGGCAGACTAGGAGCTACAGCAATGAAGCTGAAATGCGATTGGAATGTGAACAAGAGTTTTGGCAGAGGAATCACTGAGAATTCTGGTAGTCTTTTGGGCATGATTGCTAATAGACTTATAGATGGAAGTGACATAAAGATTGTGAAATCAAAGTTGTGTCAGATAGGTGACATTAGAAATTAATGTGAGACATGAAGTGAGGGTACTGGAATTTTGGCTGTCAAATTATCAAATCAAATGTTATATCCCCAAAATATGTAAGAATCAAGTTACCATGACCTTTCTACATGACATTAGCTCATCTTTTGTGTTCTCATTTCCAGAATGTAGCAGTTTTATTTTATTTAATCTTCTGTAATAAGTCATAAAATGCTGGACTACTAATCAAATAGACTGCTACTTGATCAGGAGTTCTCTTCCTAATGTGTCTGAATGTCTTATTAGTAGTTTTAAGCTTGTTTACATTTAAATTTAAGTCACATTAGAGTTCCACTGATATACTAATCCCCTTTTTCAGTTTATGTCCATTTGGGAACTTGCTGCATCTCAGAATATTTTGTGCTCAAATTAAAACTGCTTAACCATGACAATATTTTATGATAATTTTAACAAATTAATTGCAATAGGTTAACAATCTCAGTGTAAGATGCTGAATTAATTTATCAATATAATTATGCTAGTACTGTTAATTAAAATCCACATTGTTGTAAATACATACAGAAAACATAGCGGGAAATTAAAACAAAGGCCTGGAGTCAAGTTTCATTTACTGCAGTACCTTAAGGTGGTCAGTGTTTCACCAGCATTACATAGATGGAATAAGCTCAGTTAGGACAGTCAGGTTTCATGCACTGGCTGAATGCTATTTGGCTGTGAGCAGAGTCAGCTGCTTTCAAATTTCCTGGGTTCAGGAGACGATTGCTCTTAGCTCCTGTCTCTGAAGATGAGCACAGATATTTATAGGTGATGGAGCTACTACAAAGCCAGAATATGTGGTGCCAGATTATTGGACTTCTAAGACTGGCCATTTTTGCCCTCCAGTTGTTCCATCTCTTTTCAGCAAGCTATATATTACTTGGGTATGTTGCAGAAAGGTAATTTGGCAGCCAAGGCTCCCTTTCTTAGTTCATACCTTCAAAGTTTAGGGAGATACCTTAAAAAAAAAAAAAAAAGTTTTGTCTTATGGGGGAAAAAAATTAAGCAAAAAAATCTCTTTTCAAAAGAAAAACACACACATATATTTCATATTTCCATGTATACAGATTTTGGAGAGGATCTTTAAGTGAGGAAGTCTTTCCTCCACCTTTTTTCAACTCTACAGTGATGGACTGACCTTTATTTTGACGAACACCTCTGCCTTTGAGATGGGATTTTTCCATGCTACTGGAGTACTTGACTTCCCTGGTCAGTTCCATGTAGCCCAGCATCAGTGGCCATTCATCCCCATTTCCCCCTCTCTTCTCATTATTTCTGCAGGCAAGTTGCTCAATCTCTTCAAGCAACTCTGGTTCCTTCCCTTATATTCCAGCTTCTCAGATAGTCATTCAGCCTTTCCCCTTCCAATCAAGTCTCTATTCCATAAAAAGGACTCTGATACACCCCAAGCACTTACAAGACACACGTTGCACAGCAAAGTGGAGCCTTGGAGTATTGGATGGGGAGGATGGAGAAAGAAAAAAAAAGGTCTAAGTTTAAGCTTAGGCAGATCTACCCCACATCAGTCTGTCTGTTACAGAACAGTTACATGTATGTATTTATGTGTTCATAGGTAGAGAAGGAAAAGTCAGCAAAAGAATATAGAACCAATTGTTTCACACTGTGCTAGTAGTTTGTTATCCAGAGATGAATCTGAGGAAAATGCATGGGAACCTACCTTATCAGCCCAAACTAGAGAGGAGGTTTGCTTTCAGATTTGTTTCTGATCTTGATTTTTCTTAAATTTGAAAGGTTGGTTCATTCTGCTTAAAGTATTCTACCCAAAACCACGGACCTAGTAAATCAGAAGAGGAGGTGTAGGTGTCAGGGCTTACCAGGAAGACTTTCCAGTGGCTGCACAAATGGTGTACTCTGAGGAGTTTAACATTATTTGAACAAGTTGGATTTAAAGTCTGATATTCACAAATGTTGTAGGAGAAGGACTCAGCACACCCTCTGAGTAACTTTCTACTTTATTTTTACTCTCTCTGAAGCAAGTGACAGGTGGGAATTGGGAAAAGAAGTTATGGTGGGGGAATATTTTAGAAATGTCAATAGGCTGTCATAAAGCCTTAGAAACCAAAGCTGTGAGCTACTTTTACTCCCTGCCCCTCCTCCGAGCCCTTCTATGTCCCAATTATCATACACAAAGCTCTCACATAGAAGAAAATATTTGTGGGAAAATTCCTATGGCTGCTGCAAGACATTACCAAAAATATAGATTCCTTGGGGCCAAGAGATACTCAATGCACTTCAATAGCCCAGAAACTCAATAGGTAGAGAGTGGTGTGGAAAAAACTCTTGTAGTCCTTTGTAATAATGAAGGGTTGATAAGCAATTAAGAGTTACAGCTATGAACAATACGTGCTATATTGCTATACATGCCCACCAATTCAAGGTTATAAGCTAGAATGGTAAGCAACCTAAGAGCCTGATGGGATTTTTAACAGCTGATTAAAAATTCATTGAAAGATCTATTCATAATTTATTATCTTTATACAAACTGTTATATGTATTTTTAGATTAAAAGTCTGATAGAATAAACTTATGATATAAAAACAAATTCAGCACTTACCTTAAAAAAAAAAGACCCTATTTAAGTAATGCTAATAAAGTTGTTTTGTTTTAAGGGTAGGGAGAGGAAAGGGAGAAGCTCTTTTGTTTTGTTGAAGCAAAACACAACATTTACAAAATCCTGTTATTTTAAATAATAGAGTACTTTAAAACTAGTCTTTGAAATGGAGGGAACATGGTATTCTAAAGAGATTAAGCTTTTAAGGAGAGGTGGGTGGCTCTGGAAAACCTGTCTGAAAGGGGTGGGATGAACATGAGTTGCTATATGGCATTGAGACAGCACTGCTTCATTTCTGCACTTCAGAAGAGTGTTCCTTACTTGGTTTTTTTGTTTCATTATAGAAAAGGGTGGTGTGAGCAGCAGTGTCACTCACCGTTTCACAAACACTGAATATTTGTCTTTAAAATATGTTACTGTAAGATGTCTTTTTTTCTGTTGGCTGACTTACACAAGAGCTGGAAGTGAAAAAATTGTTTTACTATTTGTCAGTTCCTGACATTTATTCAAGTTGTATATAAAAAGAGTGATAACAAAAGGAGAGAAAAAGCTGTACATACGAGGACAAGAGAAAGGTCAGATTAATATTATCTGCCATGTGGTTCCTGCCCAAAAAAACAGAGAAAAAGAGCTGGGGGAAAAAGGGACAAATGTGATTTGTTGTGTCAGAAACACAAGCTTGAAATGGATTTATTGATATTATTCAGCATATAGACAAGATGTGATGTGAAAAATGTACTTTCTGAAAGAAATCTAGGGGTTTTGTTGTGGGTTTTCTTGGAGTCAGGAGGTACCTTGCCTCTATCCTGTCATAATTATCTAGTAAATCAGCCACTGATTTTTTAAAGTATGTTCTTGAAAAGTGACTTTTCTCTACAATATATGGCTGTATGCATTTAGTATTTAATGCAACCACAAAAATACGTTCTTATATTTAAAAAAGACAATTGAGCAGCAGTTGCAGAAATGCCTAAACACCTCCAAGTTGATCCTTCTCTCAAAGCATGTCAGACCAGCCATGCCTGTGCTTGTGTATCTGCCACAGGCACAGCAATTGCAGCACAAAGCCCAGTGGGTGTTAATGGGACTATTAAGGGAAATGCTTCCAAGCACCAATCCCCCTGAACAGTGCACTCCCAATGCCTTGAAAATCTGTAGCCTCTTTACCGCTTTGTAGCCCTCTGTCTGCTACTGGCACTGCTGGTCACAGAGCAGAAAAGATGTCAAAATATGACACTGTGAATGCATGGGAGGCAATCTGCACAGTGAAAGAGCAGAAACCCAGCACCAAAATATATGTCTTATGTTGAATATAAAAATGTGTGATACCTGACTGGTGTGGCCAGATGCAGAGGTGCCAGAGGAAGAATTGCAGAGGAAGGGCAGGCAGGAGCAGAGCAGAGCTGAGCTGTAGTACACAGCTTCCTTACCTTGGCCTGGGGTAAGCAGAGAAAGAGATGGGAGATAAAGCTAGTTAGCAGGCACCTGAGCTCTCAGTATTGCCCAGGCATCTAATAGTTACTTTAAAGTCAAGAAAGATAAATAGCTCCAGAAGAATCTCTGTCCTAACTTTTTAATTTTTCCTGGCACTAGATGCTTATTAGAAAAACTAGGATCTAATGCTTATAAGAGTCCAGGGTGACTAGTCTCAGCGTGGACAACTACCTTCCAGACTTTCATATTTGGGGTGCATATTGACCATGCACAGAGGTGTATCGCTGCTTTTCTCAGGAAATAACATAGGTGGTGATCCCAGCAGCCCCTTTGAGTGCAGGGTCTCATATCAATCAAACCTGTTTAAACCTGCCTCTGGTTTGTGCTTTCAAACATCCTTATATACTTTCACTGTTAAATGTTGCTCTTCAAACTGCAGTTTTACAAACACGGTAGAATGCTTTGTATCTCTGAAAAGGTGGGAAAAATTAAGATGATGAAAAGTTAGTCCCATGATGAGCAATTTAGATTCATATTACCTCCCTGTTTCTTCAGTCTTTTAACTTCTTTTTCTCAGTTTATGTACAGAATGAAAAACTGAGATATTTCTTTTCCAGATCAGTTGATGAAATGAAGTAAGAATTGCATGCAATGTTTGTGTCCTATAGAAAGTCATGACTTTTCTGCATCCTTTCAGTCTCATAGCTACAATGCAACAAATGCATCTATTTACCATATTTATTTTTGCACTCAGCTGTGACATATAAGAACTTCATTTCAAATGACATTTTACCATTATCCATGTACATTAGTTTATCCATAAATTTTCTAAAGAAAATTCATGTACTAATAGTATGAAATTGATCAAAATGTAACCCTGGTGCTCTGAAGCCATAAGAAATTGTATCCTGTACCACTGAAGTTAATATAACTGCTGCCATGTACTTAAATCAGAACAGGAGGGGTCCTCTGGTCATTTGGGGCTTTGGTAGAAAGAGAGATTAGAATAAGGTTAATTAAACTCAAGATAAATCATTAAACCAAGATTTAAAAAAAGGTAGGCAAGAGAGAGCCTAGAGAAACACAAACGGTAACAGGATCAAGACAAGTTAAGAAAGAAAGAGGAAAACTGTGGATTTTATTTTGAATTAAAAATACATATATATATATATATNTATATATATATATATATATAAATACTTATGTGTTTATTACATATCTGAGCTACCAATAGTTTTCTTTTGAAAATCTTTGGTCAGAAAGAAATGAAGCAGAAATACAAAAATCTCAGGCATTCCCATTTCCTCAAATCAGTAACATAAGTGAAGACACTGAACAGAGTGCTGAAGAGCAAGGTCTCATCAAATTTAGCTCATTTCTTTTTTTTTTTTCTTTTTAGTTAGTTTGTTGTTTCGTAAGGGTGTTTTGTTGGTTTGTTTTGTTGTTTTTTTTGTAGTGTGATATCCTGAAAGTCTGGGGAAAGAGATACTAGTGTCACTGGGCAAGCCAGGCTCAAGCCCTTCTCTAAACACTGGTCCATTGCATAGACAAAGGGGAAAGTTGTATCATGAGCAGAACTGAGCAAGAAAGAGCAGCATCAAGGGGTGCCAAGGGCTGCAGTCGGGGCAGAGCTGTGCAAGGTGAAAGGACAAAAAGCAAGAACTGAAATCAAGTGATCTGTCATAGAAACACCATATTCATATTACCAGCATAATGGTTACTGTCCTTCCTGTCTCTCTATAACTTAAAGAAAACCCAAAACACTCTAATCCTGGACCTCAGATTTTGCACTCAGTCATTTCAGGCTGTTTTTAGGTGGAGTTTAATTTTACAGTAAGAAAAGGTTCTTACAGGAAAATTTCTGGCCAATGGCAGCCTTAATATAAAAAGCTTCTTCCTGGAACTTGTGAGTAAAGATTGGAATGGATTAGTCAAGTGAGGGCAAGAGTTAAGCTTTTTGTTCAGTAGATTTGCTGATAGCTATTCACGTAAGAAGACACAAATGGGGAATCATATCTTCCCCACAGAGAGATGTCTTGTTGCTCCTTATTCCTGTCTGAGCAAACAAACACACATATACACCCTCCTCCCACCACATGTGTTTTTTTATCTAGTAATCTAAAGAGAGATACATACAGTAGCCTGCATGCCTACTATCCATTCATAGGAAAACAGGGGGTTTTGTATTAAAGGAGATTTAGTACTCCTGATTGTATCAGGTTTCCTTCCTAAAGGCATCTAATCCATCTGCATATTTGTCACATTTTTCTCATCTGTTTTCCTCTCTGCACTTTCCATTGCTCTCCAACTACTACTATGGTGGAAGCTAGAGCTGTGCTCTGGTTCTGCACCTCTGGCCTGACTGGAAAGTGTTCACTTCACAACCTGGAACAGAGCCTTGATTCCATTTCCACTATTTCCTCTCTTTGGAAAACTGTCTCCACCCATACATTTTGCAACCAACACAGAAGTATAGGATTCAGGAGTAGATGGACTGAAGGTAGAATAACAGAAAATAGTCTTGGAAAAGAGGCCAAGAGATCATCTGCCCTACAGAAAGACTAGAGAGTTCTACCTGTCTCGAGACCTTAGAAAGGCACCTGACTTTTCTAGCCATCTTTCAAGGACGAAGATAAACCAAACACAAAAAACCACCACAAACCCATAAACAAAACCAACCAACCAACCAACCAACCAAGCAATCAAAACACCCTACAAACTTCTACATACAACATTTACTATTCAACTATTCTGCCTGCTGTAACTCATTTCCTAACACTTGATCATTTTGCAAATTAAGTTTATTGCTTCTTGTTCTAGCTAAAGTGGATATGACAAGATGGTTTATCATCATAATCTTGGAAACTAACCTTCCATGTATTTAAAATCTGTTGTCATGACTTCTTTAAACTAGATAACTCAGGTCCTTTAGATTTTCTTCAGAAATCATATTATTTAGACTTCCAATCATTCTTGTTTTTGTTGTTTTTCTCCAACTGGATCTTGTGCTACAAATTTCTCCCACTACATTAATATCAAATGCAAATAAGAGGATTATCCCAAATCTTAAAGTATAGATGTGGTAGTCATAGGTTTGTTCTGTTTTGCCAGGTTGTGATTTCTTTTTCTTACAAAATTATTTTATTTTTATAAGTGTTCACTCTGTCATCAACTGCACCTCTCAGATTTTAGTCAGATGCTGCCCTTTCTCTGTCTGTAAAGATGTTTATTCCTACAAAGCACAACACTTTACATTTATCTTTATTAAATTACATCTTCTTTTCCAGGTCACTTCTCCAATTTGTCAAAATTACTTTAACTTCTAATCTTGTCCTTCAAAGCAACTGCAACCCTTCCCAATATGGAGTGATTCACAAGTTTTAAAAGCTGTGTTCTTTGTTCTCTACTCTACTTTCCAAGGTCATTAATTTAAATTCTGAACAGTAACAGCCCTGCAAAGTTTGCTTCAGTTTAGGAACGTAACATTGATATGACTCCTTAACTATACTTTTCCAGTTATCTGGCTGTTTACCTTTCCCCCTTTACCAGTTGTCTGCTGTGTATCAGATGGTTGTCCTAGTTTTTACTGAGCCTTGCTTTCCTAACATTCTTGTCTGGATGAGCCATAGCACATCTTCACTAGGATATATTTCTTTTCACTTTTATCATGGCTGAAATATCATTGAATTTTTCAGTCACTGGGTTCTCCCCAGTATTTTGTAGATGAGATAAAGGCATGAACTCAAGACATAACAGCTGATCACAGTGGGGGTTATTTATTTATAAAAAAGGGTGTCAAAACCAAGGCAATGAGAAAAAAAACTCCTAAGAAGTTAGATAATCTCTTCTAAACTTCATGCTTAATATCCTGCTAGTGTACCAAATTTTTTGTCCCATTTTTATATCACTCCTCCTGACATGATATTTGTCCCATTATGCTTGGGAAGTACCAATCACTCTGTGGGTGCTAGTATAAAATAATCATTAGCAATAATATAAAAAAAATTATGTGATACATTCATTAATTTATTTTCTGCAAGACACCAATAGATTTTAATGCTTGATAAATACAGTCAGTTAAATTCTTCATTTGGACGGTGCCTTTTTTCATATTTTAGTTCACAACAGGTTATTTGTAGAGGGACAGAAAGACAGAGAGATCTGTCATCTAGAAAAATTTAAAGATAGACAACCCTGGAACTGAATTTTCTTGGTTGCCGGGATCATGATCAATAGTATCACGAGCATACCAGATAAAAGTAACAGAATATTTCAGGTTTTTTGTTAGGAGTCATTTCTTTAAAGTACTTATGTTTGGAGTTTGCTTTCATTCCACATATATATTTCAGACAGAAAATCATAAATAACAGTTCATATCATAAAAGCATTGTTGTGTACAAAAGGAGAAATCAAAATGAAACAAATGGATATATCAGACATGAGATTCTGACCAGTATTTGTGTCTTACTCCATATTTCTTAGAGTAAATCAATCATTTTTGACAACAGGTAGATAGAAGGCCACTGAAGATTGTGGACATGTAATTTTAAGAACACATTCAACTTATGCAGAAGCATGAAGCAGTGCAGCTACCAACCAATATAAGTGCAGGGGGTTTTATTTCTTTCTCTCCACTCTCTGGTATTTGCAACAGTCACTTTAATAAAACTTGTTATAAATTAATTTGAAGGCACTTCTCTCCAGAAAAGAGTTTTTTGTCTCTGTCCATATAACAATATTAATGCAATGGAGTCAAAACCTAAAATGGACCCAGATGGGAATCAGAACTAGTGAAAAAACAGTTTAAGTAATAATATTAGCAATTTTTATTATCATTAGAAGTTACATATATAGCACACTCAAGGTTTAGGACTGGAGAAATTCTGTGCCTGTGCCAAAAAAGCTTATTAAAAGAGTTGGATGAGTGGAAGACTGTAAAATATGCCTCTGTTGTCTATAGAAGCTAGACTGATGGAAAGATTATCTGTTAAACTTTGAATGAATTTGCTAACAGTTGTCATATCTATTAACAAGATAACTAGTTCCAGCTTTTGAAGGAAAATAGCTACTACAGTTTTTTTCTTCCCAGAAAAGTGTCCTCACCACAGCAGTGAATGGGGTGAATGGCTTTTCTGAACACCTCTGTCCACACACCCAGCATACCTCTTCTCTACCTGGTCAGACCAGCTTTCATGGTGCTGTGCTTCCAAACTGCATAAAAATGGCCAGAAAGGACACTTCTTTATCAGTGAGTGGTATAGGATATTACTGCCTGTTCACATATTTTACCAGCTTTACAGATCACAGCTGGATTTCTTGCCGTTCTTTATAGGGCATCACCCCAAATTTGCTGTGGTAATTGTGAGTATTGTTACAATGAGACACTCTAGCTAGGGGCTTTTTAGCACTCATGTCCTTCCAGAAGATAAAAATCCAAATTAAAATGCTTTGGTTTCATACCACTACCACTCCACCCCTCTCCAAATAGTCCTGCTGTGACAGCTAAGGCAAGCAATACATGAGTAATCCAGTTGTGCAAAGTACTATAATATTTTATAAAGATTGTAGCATTTTGTGTTGATAGGTCCTCCATATGACAGCTCTTTGTTTGTAGTATGTGACCTCCTCTACAAAATGCTGGTTTTAAAGAGCCATTGTATAGCATGCCTTTCAGTTCACAAAGAGGGATGGCACAGGCCACAGGGAGCTGCAACCCACGCCTGTATTTTATAAAAGCAATTTCATTACTGTTACGTACTTCCCAACATGGTGTTCAAATTCTGAAACATGAAAGCTATCCCTATTTTACTTGACCTCTCAATCTGAAATTTCAGATGTTAAAAACCTCCACAAGTTGACTTTAACACTTAATTTTCCCATTGTCTTAGTGAAACTGGTAATATGAGCTCTTTAATAAATCCTAAGACATGCTGCTTATATTTGCCAAGATTTCCCTCTTTGGTAGATCACTGTGTATACTGTTTTCTCTTATATGAAATGAGAAATATTATTGGCACTAGCTCATATCTGTCAGGGTTAAAAATACTATATTTATGTCTCATTATAATCCATTCATCCCTGGGTACCCTGGGAATGTCAAAACTCCACATGATGCCTCTGAATGCTGGATTTTGCATTTGGATATTTGGAGTAGCAGGAAAAGTGTATAACCACGTGTTACAGCAAGAAAACTCCCTGTTGACTGCATAGCCGCGGGGGTTAGCTCAGAAGAACACATTTTTCCCAAATGCATGGCATAAATTAAACTCAGCATATTGCCTCTGTATCTGCTTTTCTATTTTTTTTACCCTTTTCCCAAAGAGAAGTGAAATGTACTTATTGTCTAAAATACTGAGGTTTGGCTGAATCACAAGCTCCCAAGACAGAGGATGAAGCACTAGCAATGGGTCTTGCACATCCCAGGATCTGAGCTTTTTGAAAGAGGAATGATTAGGAGAAATGCTTGGACTGGAGGTTGATAACAGTTCCTCCATTACAGTTCAGAATGCAATCATAATTTTCTTGAATTTTGAAGCTCAGAAAGGAAGCAAGTTTGGAGTTTAGAATTCAAAAGGTTTTTTTCTTCTGGGAAGCCAAGATTTTATTTTGGGAATATCTGATCTGCTTTCATACGACTGATATAGCACATTATTTTAACACTGAAAGCATTCAGGTAATTACTAATAGAATAAGGGTAAATATCTTTGCCAATAGCTGAGAAGTTAGTTTTCTGGCAAAGTTCTTATTAATACATGCAGTCAAGTAGGACTATGAATTAAGTTTGCATTCATAAGTCCTATTGGTTAGGGTAAGATTAGAATGTAGCAACCTATATAAGTCATTGAAAGTCATAAAATGTTCTGTATCTGTACTACAAGAAATCAAAATTAGTTTCTTGTGGGTAACACGTTATTGTATTCCACATCTATCTGTGCCCCAAATTGTTACTTTCTCTGCAAGACCCTGAAGCTGGAAAACAGAAATGGGAAGTAGGTCCTCTGGGCTCTTTAAAAGTCGAGGCACCGAGGCAGTCTTTGGCCACTTGTCTTGGCTCAACTCTTGGTTTTCTTGCCACAGAGCTGAGGGATTTCAGGTGGAGGCATCCATTTTGGGTTTTCTTGTTTCTTTTCCAAGAGGGCTATTCGAAGCAGGTTTTTTCTCCTTCTCGGAGAGGCTGTGTTTCACAAGTGCCTGACAGCAGCCATAGCGTTGTGCAAGGGAAGAAATGGAGTAGCTCAGCTCCAGTCCGGGCCACGTCTGTGTTGCTGCAGAGAGACCTGTTTTTCACCCTGCAGCCCACCTGTGGCTTGAAGGACATCTGCACCAACACAGTGAAGTTCTGCGGGCAGCAGGAGGAGGTGGCGGGCAGCGGTGCTGACCCCACATGCATCGGCACTTCTCATCTTCTGCTAGAGCTGTTTCGTAAGCTCCTGCCTTCCCAGGAGGGTTTCTTTCCTCTGCCATCTTTTTCCCTTTGTCTCTTGGACAGTGTGGTGCACTGGAGAGTGCCATCTTGGAGTAAAGAGCTGACACCATTTTCCCATGGTCTCCCCACACATGTTTGGCTGTGGAGGCTGCCATCTTGGAAGGGGGCGGTACCCTGATAATCTGGATGTCTCTTTCTTCTCGGGGACTTCCTGATATGTAGCAATTTTATATCTAGTGACTATTCACTGTTATTTTCTTGCCTGTTGCTGTTTAGATTGTGAGTAAACTTCTTCACTTATATCTGCTCATATTTGGTTTTTCCTTATTTGTGGAAAGGGACTGGTTGAAACTAAGGGGAGGTAACTCATTTTAGAATGTTCGCCTCCTAAATTGTCTTAAAACAAGACATAGCTACATTTGCTTTGTGGGGAAAAGGGCACAATACACTTTAGACAAATAGCTAAGAATTGAGAAATGCGTATGCTTTCAGCAGTGGAGATGATGAATCACTGAATGAAACCTCCCATGCAATAGGACAGCTTCTCTTTTGAGTGGCTAAAGAGTGAATGCAGTTTCAGAAACCCTCTTTGCAATGCAGCATAAACTAAACCTACTGATCTCAGCACTGGGGTAACTGGATTAAATTCCAGGGCTAGCAACAGAGCAAATGTCTGACTAGATGATAAATTGCTGCTTTCCAGACTGACAGTGTAAAAATTTAAGAAATCCACAAGTCACATACTCTCACAGGAAAAGAATGCCATTTACCCAGCATGTGCACGTGTACCTACAAGTTATCCCCGCATGAGTAATGGCTAAAGGTTCCTATTTCATTTTGTTTACATCAAATGTGTTGTGAGTCAAAAGCCCATTCAGAATTGTGCATTCTCAAATATGTTGTGCTATCTGGCTGATAGATGAACATTTTAAGTGCATGCAAACATTAAAGGATGAATTGTGATCCATAATTCGTCCTACTGAAGATAAGGCTAAGTGGCAGCAGATTATCTACTGCCACTTGATAGTGTTAAAGACTACTGCAATCATAGCTCTTCATTTGACTAGGATGATGCTTTTAGCTTTATGTTTTGTACATCTTGCACAGAAGTCCAGTACTGTATGCATGTAAAGGGATGATTATATAACATGAGGGGTAGACAGTGGAATACATTAATGCTTAGCACACCACATCGTGATAGCTCTGAAAAACAAAACTTTCTATTAAAAGTAATGAAGAAAAAATTATATACATAGATATATTTTTATATAGTGCTTTAGGATATTTTTTACAAACACATAACACATAACAATGTATTTTGAAGTGTCTCAGACACATCTCCTCAAAACTTACAGTGCTGCCAGCTGTCTTCAGAACACTGCAAAGCCACAGAATGTAAAATGCTTTTTTCTAAATAAACCTAAATCTGAAAACCTATCCATTTTCATTTTAGGAAACTATTTTCCAGACTGAAAGACTAGTCCTGGATGAAAAGGAGGGAAGTCTTCAATTCCTCTCACAGAATGTATTTTGCATCACTTGCCTCTACACATTTTTAAAGAGAATCTGGGTGACAAACTTTTAGCCTGTGAGACTGCCATTCTAGTCTATCACCTGATATACACATACACTTTATAAAGAGAGATTCCAAAACTTTTTTTTTTAATCTTTGGAATTACAATAAAGTTTAGAGAAACTTAAATCTCTTAAGTTTTCTCAATTTGAATCTGTTTCTCAGGGCCAGATGAAACAGATTTATGGCTCCAAAATCCTAACAGCCAATTAATACAAGGGGAAGACCACAGAGTTTTAAAAGTATGGAATGGTAATAGTAACACCCATTTTTCACCACACAGGTGGTAATTGTCCTGTATTTAATTTTAGTTAATCAAATCTTGGCAGAAAAAAAGTAAAACATTTGTACCTCCTTCTTATGTTCATTTTCCACAGTTCATATGACAGAAATTCAGAAGTAATTATATTCAAATTTTCCAGAATTTTGGAGTCAATTTGTGCCATGCTAAAATCACCCTTGAACCTTAATTTTAGTTTTGATAAAACTCCATGAGCATTACCAGTAGAGTTCTGTGCACATTTACGTATTTTCATTCCAGATAAAGCAGATTTTTCATAACTTTAGGTCTCATAAAATATTCTGGGTTTTGTGTTGACATTCAGTGCATGTTCTTAAATATGAAATTAGCAACTGAGTAAGTCAAATGAATAAAAGAAGACCATTTTCAAAAAGCAGATATCGTTTTTATTAATGACTATTTTCATTGGAACCCTGGTGGAAAGAACAATGAGCTTCTGTCAGGGATAGTAATTTTTTCAGCATTTTCAGAACTAACCACTGCCTGCAATGGACTTGACCTGAAGACGTGACCAAACCCCAAGAGAACCTAGGTCTCTGCATGTTCCCTGCTCAATTTTTATACAGGTTGATAAGCAGTGTAAGAAGCAAGTCATTTAGAGATAAGAAAGATTGGTCTTTCATAGGCAAAAGCAGTCTTGGAGAATTGTTCTGTCTTTGGTTTTATGGAAAAGCTTCTATGTCCTGAGGAGTGAACTCCAGACTTCAGAGTTTTGCACAGGTAACTTCTCTTTCCATGTGTCTCACGTTCCATGCCATCTCTCCCAACACTTTTGGATTCACAAGCATAGAGGCAGAAGTAGCTATTTGTTACATGGTGCGGAAGGATGGGGGCAATAAGATGTTAGCAGAAGAGTCATCTAACTTCTTTGCCCACAGCTGGCATAGGAGACAGGATCAGGGATCTAACAGTGGAGGCACAGGTTATCTCCTTCGAGGTCTAGGTCTCCTAAGGTACTCTGGAGTCTATCAAGTTCCCTTCAAGAATAAAACAGAAATGATGGAAAGGGATAATCAATGGTGTGTATGTGGTAGTCAATAAATCATCCCATCTAAAATTACATTCATTTTGCCCTTCTTTTTTTCTTCTCTTGCATTTTGAATTGTACGCATCCTTTTAATAATGATCTGCTATTCCAGCTGTGAAATATGTAAACACTTGTAGCCACCCCTGGTGTTTTGAATGAAGACTTGAAGGTACAGAGGCAATAAAACACAGATCTCGAGCAGAGGAGGAGGAATATGCTGTTTGGAAAGCCTGGGAGAGTAAGTATGAGGCAGCATCTCTCCTGGGAAAGGGAAAGGGGAGTGGGACAGTTACCACTGCTGTTCTGCAGGCTGGTGGCATGGGCTGCACTTCTCCCAGCAACTATAGGGCTGACTTTTCCCATCTTGCTGAAGGAGGCAAGATATCTGCTGGCACGAACTATTGCTGATAGCAGAGAGGCAGAAAAGGGGAGATGATGCCACTGTTGACAGGAAATTAGAGTGCTTGACATTGCCTTTCATGAATTGCCACTGATCCCTTAAGCGAGGGCTGTGCGACAGCACTGCGAGCCAGATAATTTGGTGTACAGTCAGAGGGAGCTTGAGCCAGCTCTGATCAGTCCTGTCAACAACTGACAGTGACGCAAAGCGGTCTCAGTGTCTGCAGAGAGCATACTGGTGATCACCACAGCCCAGCCAAAAAGAAAAGGAAAATTGTGACTCAGGAATGGGCTTGGATCAGGCATGTAAAAAAAAAACAAAAGCAAAAACCCCAACAGCCCCAAAAGAATATACTGAGATAAGAGCCAAGTATTAGCCCTTCTATGAACTGGACAAGGGAGAGTTCTGACGTAGACCAAAGCATGTATTTGATCATGTAGATCAAAGCATGGTCATGCAGCTGAAGACCGTCAGCAGAGTCAGAGAAGATGAGGTTATAGTAAGGCTGCAAAAGCAGGTTTCTGACTTTTTTTCTTCGGGAAGATTGGGTTTGGAAACTTAATGATGTTCTTAGAATGCAATTGTTCATAGTAATGTTGTATGATAATAAAACATGGAATTGTGGGAAATACTACTGTGTTAATGAGTATATTCTTACAGCAAGTACTTAGCTCGGTGACCCATTTTCTCATTAATTTCTCAACAGGCCCAGAAACTACATCCATACTAGTGTGATTTATTGTGGTTAGAAGTCTTATTTTGCAGTACCTTTTTCCAGGGCAATTTTGATAAGAGATGTTATTTGATACCATTAAATTAGTTTAACTCCCAGCATAGCAGGAGCTCTTTATATCTTGTAGAACTGCTACTGTATTTTGGATGGTTTTATCTTCTGAATAAAATGTACATGAAATGGCTGCTATTTAATCTGTGTTTCAGGCTATAGCTGGGTACATATATTCATACCTGAATCAGTTCTACATTTTGCAGTGTTCCATACATAGTATTATGATGTCCTGATGACAACATATAACCATCACAACTCAGAACCCTAGTCCTGATTGAGTGACAGTTTGACCATGGCAGGTTGGCTCACAGATTCATTCCATTAAAAAATCTATGAAAACATTTAATTAATCATCCATATTTCAAACATTCTATGGTGTTCATTTCACCTGTCCTTTTCTGCTGCACTAACGAAAGAAAGCTGCTGTTTTGTAGTTTACTTAATCAAAAAGATGTGAGAGTGTGTATTTGACTAATTCCCCTCTGTCCCTTATTTTCTGCTTTGTGTTTTCCCCTGTTTTTCTCATCATGCTGGTCCCTATGGTCAAACTGATTGTAGTCAAAGCACTGAACTTAGTGCTACAAGGATCAGGAATTCCTTGGTGGATAAATGTAAACTGTTGTTCTCAGTTTTGTCTCTATTTCCCCATTTTATTATAAAACTGCAATTTCATGTAGAATGCAGAGATCAGATCGAATCCAATTTGGTTTCATAGCATTCTGTATCCAACATTTGAAATCAAGGATTTGTTTGAACACTGTTTATATATAGTCAATATATGTGCAGCATTTCAGAACACTTCTGATCTGTCTAAGGGCACGTGTAAACCTGCTACTGAATTATCAGATTTTCAAAGATGTAATTAACTCTTAAGAGGAAAGCTATATAAGAGAAGAAAACCCAAGGAATTTTGAAATTAACAGATATACTCCTGGCTTTTCACTTATATCTTAGAAACACTTTCTATAAAAAGTTTGCAGGGCAAATTTTCAAGAAGTAGTCACAAAGGGTTCTATTAAGTGAAAAAATATAATGACTTCAGAACTTTAGGATCTTAATGACTGCAATAAATTTTCAAAAATTTTATTAAAGTTCCTTTAAAGTTGGCCTGATTTATATGCTCCACCACAGGTACAACTAGACTTTATATTGCTGCAAAAAAGGTGCAATTGTGCTACTATTATTAACAACTTGTCATTCTTTAGTTCTCTGAGCTATGGGGAGCTCAAAAGTGCTCTTAAGTATAGCTCAGCGTTACCAGACCTTCCTTTTCAGGGGGAAAATGAGAATGGAGAGGACAGCTTCAGAAATAGTTGCTATTTTGAAAAGTAACCAACAGACCAAAACCCAGTAGAACAGATCATAGAGTCCCATGATAAATATTTCTAAATTTCCACTAAATATTTTTAGTTATCGAAACTACTTTTAAAGGATGTCCATATGTACATTCACTCCTATATTTCTGTGAGCCATCTGATATTAACATTATTGTCCCTTTTTGTCTGAAAAATAACACCATCTTGAAAGTAGGAAAAGAGTCTTGCAATAGCCAACACAAGTCCAGTTTGGAGTAAGCTGGGATCTGCTCTTGGCTCTGTAATTGACTGAGGCTTTGTTGCATAAAGTCTTTGTTTTCTAATCTATAATAAAGGAAAATCAATATGTCTCTACCTCACAAGGGTGTTGCAAACCTAAATTCATTCGTATGTGGCAACTGGAACAACATGATGGAAACTCAATATAAATTGTTACATATATTCTCTTACCCCCAGTGGAAGGCTTTCGTCCATGAAATTGCTGCCGTACAAGCAGAGCTGGACAAATTGCAAGAGGGAAAAAAAAAAAGCTTAAAATAAAAAAGTTTTAGCCCTGGAAAGTGAGGCTAAATCATGAATGTTACAAAAACTATGACTAGAATTTTAAAAAGCTCACTTCGCTCCAGAGGACATGGGTAGTCTCTTGAAAAATTATGTAAGTTACTTATGTTACTGAAAAGTAACATAAGTAGAGGAAAAAAAAAAGATACATGATATTTACTATTAGTTGTTAGGAAAATATGAATGTTTAGCTGAGAATTATGATCAGCACACATGGGTAAGCTACATCTGTGCAAGGAGACCATTTCACAAAGTTCATGTTTATATAACGCTGTCCCCAAAAGCTGCCTTAGCTAAGCCTTTCCCCTGAGGAGAAGTGCTGCAGTTTCAATCATAACATATGGGAAGATTTTTTGGCCCATTTCCATAGAATTTTATTCTTGATGACATCTGCCAAAGTCTTTCTGCAGATGCCCTCCTAGCTTAGATGCATCTCTTTCTCCTTGATATTTTCTATACCTCTTATTCATGCTTTGTGTGAAGATATTATTGTCCTAACATTTTGTTTCTATATGGAGATTTGCTTTCAAAGTTGTATAGAGTGAGGTTTGGAGGTCTGGGACAGGTGATGTTCCTGTCAGGGTTATGGGCCATCTGTTCAAAGGAGAAAATGTTTTATAAATATTATGTCAATGAATGCCCTGGGTGGGTTTACAGGAGAGCTGATAAAACTGACTGACAGGTGAGCTCTACCTCTTCGTTCTATTGCTTGTCAACCTCTCTCAGCTGTTATCTGCTAGATTCTGTGGATCTCATGTAATTTTCTCTCATTTTGAGCCTGTCCTAAATGTGGATCCATATACCTGTAATTTTTTTTCTCTCTGCCACATTTTGTTGAAGCTGTGCAAACCAATGACTTTTAAAGTTCCATGCATGTTGGGATCCACCCCTTGGCCACATAGCTTTGGTGAGGATATACTTTGCAATACCTACAGGAAAACAGTGGTATTCCATGTGGCGGTGAGCAGCTCTACATCCCTGCTGGGAGCACAGGTCCCTCAGGGCTGCTGTGATGCGCTGATGGTGGGGCACTGTGGCTGTCTGAAGAGTCTGCATGGCCACCTACTGATGGCCTTTGGTCTATGCAGATGGCACGAGCTATGCTCAGGCTTGCAGTGTCAATGTCTGGATCAAGAGAGCAACCCAAAGCCTGCAGGGTCTATCCCAGCCCTCATCAGCTCCTAAATAGCCATGGAAAATTATTTCAGTGGATTTAATTGTGGACCTGCCTGCATCCAAGGGGCATGAAATAGTGCTTGGGTGGTGATCATATTTACAATTTGGCTGGTTTTGTTCCACTAAAGAGATTGCTCCCAGCCCCTTGGACCACAAACTTGTTTTTGCATGATGCCTTTCAGTGCCATGGGCTGCCATGGGCTGTGTGGAGATGAATGGAGAGACCCAGCTCACTTAGTTCTGGTGGCAGCCTTTGGGCCTGCTGGGGGTGCAACACAGGCATTGCAACCCATATTACCCTCAGTCTAATAGCAGATGAAGCAGGTGAACCAGATCCTGAAGCCATATCCCTGTTGTTATATTAACTGTTCTCTGGATGGCTGGATTTAGCTGCTGCCACTGGCAAAATTTGTCCATAACAGCAGCGTCTGCTCTTTCAAGTAGCAGACCTCCTTGTACAAGCAGTATGGTTTCCAGTTCCACGACCATGTAGCTATGCTGGGGCAGCTGTCCAGTGGTTTTTGCTTGAGGACTCCAATTTGATGATTGCAACATATATATTTGTTTCATTCTGAACAGCTGTAAAAAGCACAGGCTGCTTACAAAGGTTATGCAGATGTGCATCTGCAACCAGCTCTGAACTTTGGGGCTGGGGACTGCGTTTATTTGTCCCAAGGTGTTGTTCAATTCATCCTTAAATGTTGGACTACAGTTGCTTGGGCCCTTATAAAATTGTGAACCAAGTTAGACCAGTTTCATCAGCAGCTTCCATGTGTTCTGAGAACTCGCTCACTTGTTCACACCTCCCTGCTAAAACCTGTTATCCCAAATAGCAAACTTGCCAGCAGCAAACTTGTCCACCACCTCTAATGATGGAGGTCAGAGGGAATATCACATCTGGATTGTTTTGTATTCCAGGGTATTGTAGGGTAGCCTGCAGCAGTTGTTTGACTGTGTAGGGTATGATCATAGTGGGAATTGTATATAAGCAGGAATTCTCCAAAACTGAAAGCTAGTTGCAATTAGAAAGCATAGAACTTTTTAAAATATGTAATTAACTCTTGAAATAATGTGACATAATTTATATATTTAAAATCCAATCAAAGACCTCATCAGCTATGCTGCAAAGAACTACCATATTATATTAGGCATGCAGAGAAGATCCTTGCATTTCAAGGGACAAGTGGAAACACTGGCAGAACTATAAGCACTTATTGCAATACTAAATGCAATGGAAATAGAAAGGAATTATCCATATGTTGCACAGCAGAAATTAACAAGAGTATTGCATCCAAAATGCTAATTGTCAAGCAGGGAAATGCTGAAAAAGTGATGTATATTATCCCATTTAAGGTGTATTTTTTACTGTTACGAGCAAATTTGGTGTCAAGTAAACAACATAGAAATAAAAGAAGAAAAAAGACCAAACAGTAACAAGCAATGAGGAGGTGTTGTAATTACCGTAATTTAAACATCTGAAGATGACACTGCATCTCTGAGCTATCCCAAAGTTAATTTTCAACCACCAAAAATCTGCAAAGGAAATAAATATGTGCTATTTGCAATATTGTGCAGATCGTTCTGAAAGTGAAAAACTACCCAGACATAAGTAGAGATGTGGCCTATTATTTTAGAAAGGTTTAAAAAATCATTGTATGCAGTAGTTTAATATTCTTATTCCTAATAGTACTTGAGAAGGTTTGTACTTAAAAAAATCACAATTCACAACCAAAAGACCTGATTTTCCTGTCAAATCCCACTTATTCAAGCTCCTGCTGTGCTGTGAAATAAAGACAGAGAACAAATTTTCCCTCACATGAATTATCCTGCCAGGTGAATAAACCTCCCTTGGTTATGATCTACAATGCCAAAAATTTGAAATGCTCATCTAATAAAGGCAGGAAAGAGCTGGGCTCTTGTATGATTGCTTTCTCATTTCCCATCACCTGTTTCTGCAATATGTACTGGAATGCAAATTTCTCATTCTTAATTTTAAGCCACGGTAGGCACTCTTAAGTTGCAGGCTTCATTTACAGACTGTTTGAATCTGGCAAGGATAATGTTGACAGAGGATTGCCAGTTCTGCTGTCATTTCTTGTTGACTCCAAAGCCATCTTTAACAGACACACCTTTGTCATATCTATGTTTTCAAAGAGCAAAATGTATTCCAATTCCAACAACTGTTCAATATTAAACACTGGGTTTGAGTTTATTTCCTTGATCTACCCATTACATTGTTGCAAAGAAGGGCATCGTAAATATCTAATATCTTCCTTTTCTTTATCAAATTCCTTAGAATTGTTAACATACCACAGAGATTTTGGGGGGAAAAATGGTTGAAAAGATTTACCCTTCTCTTTGTACTACATATGCAAAGTTTAAAGGGCAGGTCCAAAATAATTGCACTTACCTATGTGTACATAGACAAATGCTCATCATTAAACATGTAATGACTTTTTCCTCACTTGTTTTTCACTTCAGTGAAAGTTTTTACTGGTGCAGTATTTATTTAACATAAGAGACTGAGTTTTTGCTCCATTTTAATTTGTTTCGCAATTAATCTTAAAGAAAGAATTGATCATTTAAAGGTTTTAGTATTTGGAGGGATATTAACAATTTCTTATTTGATTTCCTTTCATATTTTAGCCATCCATTATTCTCATTTTTAAACTTTTTTATAAACTCTCAATTTTTTTCCAATACAGCAGACAAGATGCTGTTAGATCCATCAATATTCATCTTGATTTCAAAACAGATGACTCATTAAAATAGTAGAGAAGTTGTTTTTCCATTGTCAGAAACAGATTGTGAGGATATTTGCTTGTATTCTAATTACAGATTCCTCTTCTCAGGGTATCCGAAAAGCAGGCAGTGATATCTGCTGTTTCTCTGAGCCATGCTGCTTTCCTAACTGCAGCAGTTTGCCACTCATTCATCTCCTGTGTCCTTTGTTTGTGTCCCCTCTCTGATGCTTAGATCTATCTCTGTATCTTCTACTGCCGTAGTAACAACTGCAAGTCCTTAGGATATCCTGCAACATTAAATAAACACAAAAAAATTGCCAAATACAGCAAGTTGCTGCTTATCTCTCTGTGATCCTCTCTGCACATTTGGAAAGTTTTATTTCGTATTTACAGGCATAAAAGTGTAATAAATTATTTTTACCATCAATAATAATGTTTGCATGGAAAACTATAATAATGCTAGATTCGGGTGATTTTTTTCATCAAAACTGTGGCTTGGCAACGGTTCACGTTTTAGAACAAATTATAATTTCTAAAAGTTGAAGACACAAAAGCAAAGAAATATGTAATTATTTCTGCTTTCACTGTCCTTTTTGTTTTTTTCTTGGATGAGCCTAGTCAAGGTTTTGGATTTATTTCTTTTCCAGCATTTCCTTGTTAAATCTTTTGTCCAAACTTTGCTCTAAACTGTAGTCTGACATTCTTTGAGAGGCTCATATAAACAAGGTCTGAATGTGACTGGTAAGATGAGGAAATCATTGAAATTTTACCCTCGATATTCAGCTATCTGAATAATCTGCAGAGCTGCAGAAACAATGACTGTGGAAAAGAAGATATAGAGAACACTGACAAAAACAAATTTATAGGTGAAAGGAATTAATAGGACTCAGGTGTTTGACATGAACAACCTCCTCATTCTTTTAGAGGAGCTATAGGAAAATTCCCTGCCTTTGCAGTCTGATTCCTGGATATTCACATACCTCCTTCAGAATGCTAGACAAGAATTCTGTAACCTGCCTTTACCTCAGCCTGTTTACTGCTGTCATCTGGAAACAAATATGCGTTTTTAAAATGAAAGGGAGTCGTAGGCCAGTATGATAGTAAATAGAGTAGAAGGAATAAAATCTGCTTTTGAACTCTTCTAACTGTTTATCTGAAAAAAGATTTTAGGTCAAACACTTCAGATTTATAAACTGTGAACTAAAAAAAAAAAAAACCACTAACCCCTAGATCTTGTCTATGGCCATTATAAATCCAGGTACTAGAAACATTTATTTTGTATTTATATTAACATATGTACAATAAATCAGCAACATTACAAATGGAGTTAATCCAGCATTTTGCGAAACAGTATCCTTTGTGAGCTGAATGAAAAAGTTAGATAAGGTAAGAAAAAGTTTATGTTTTGTCTCTTAGGCACTACTGTGTTTTCAACCCTTTCAGTCACTTGCATAGAAGCAGCAGAGACTGTGTTAAACATACGACCCCAACTTCGGCAAATTTTTGTTGTCATATTCCTACTGCCAGCTTATTAAATATTTTTAGATATTTTAAAATGGAATGGTAAAATAACTACTTCTAATTAAAAGCTCTTATTTATTTCATGTTGCTGTAGCCATGCTCGTTTCCATTTGTGAAGTGAGGCTTGTAAATATGTGATAAACTACCAGTGAAAAGTAGGCAATCTTTCTGACACATAAGCCTTTTCTGAGTTCTACTTACAAACCTTCATTTACTTGTGCTCCAAGTCTATAACGCATTGCCTTCCAAATATGAAATATGTCCTTTTTAATGCGTTCCTCCAACCTGCTTCCCAGACCTTTTCTGCAGACATGTGGTGTTCTCTTTGAGCTTTAAAAAACATTTCCCATTTAAATCAACATCCATCAGTGGTTTGGAACTCCTCTCTGCTGTGGGATTTTGTCCTTTCCTTTTGGTTAGTATTATGTACTGACAAAGAACAGAACAAGGACACCATGTTAGATTTATAAGGAAATAATGTCAAAATGGTTAATGCAATTCACCAGTTCAATAAACTGGATTACATTTTAGTAGGACAAAAGATCAACGAAAGCCTATTTATATTCATTGGGTGAAGGCTGTACCAGCAACCACATAATGCATTCCCCGTCTTTGGGCTCATTAGCTATGCCTATTAGATTTGTTAGGTATCATAACATCCAGATGTTTCTGGACAGCTCAGCTGACATTTTATCCATGTGCAGATTAAATATTAATGGATAGCAGGTAAACAAGTGTAATAGCTAGTCTTGGGTTTAGAGCATTTTCAACACTGTCAGGATTTGGAGGTTATTTTTTTTCTCTCTTTTTGTTTCTCAGAATGCATGAAAAGACAGCAAATCACCTTTAGAAAGCACGATTCTTATGGAAGGAAGCAGCAAAATGCAGTTTGCCATCTCTCTTTGTACAGTACCTTCATATGCTGAGAATTCACACCCAGGGCACACATTATCTAACAAAAATGCTGCCAGCTATTACCAAGAAACCTCACTAAGCTCAGGCTGAGCTTTCATTTAGGCAGTTGAACTTTTTCAAGTCATTTTAATGCATGACGTGTGCAGGTGATTTTGAATGATGACAAGTTCTGCCTTTCTTAACTGGAAGGATAGGTAAGGAGTTTGAGTCCTCCCACTATACCTTCTCTGCTGAATACCATGCAGTTATGGCAATTCTTTTCTCTTTCTCTTCCAAAGAATTGTACTTAGTGAAAGGCTATGGGAAGTGCATATGGGGTGCATCAGGAACAGCATCTTCAGCCAGGCAAGAGACAGGATTGTCCCACTCTGCCTTGCACTGGGGTGGCCTCGCCTCAAGTCCTGTGTGCAGTTTTGGGTGCTACAACATAAAGACATTAAGCAAAAGAGGGTCACGAGGATGGTGAAGGGTCTGAAAGGGAAGGTGTACAAGGAGCGGCCGAGGTCACTTGGTCTGTTCAGCCTGGAAAAGAGGAAGGGGAAGCAGAGGGGCAGACACTGATCTCTTCACTCTCATAACCAATGCCTGGACTTGAGGAAATGACATGAAGCTGAGTCAGGAGAGGTTTACTTTGGATATCAGGAAAATGTTCTTCACCCAGAGTATGATTGAGCACTGGAACAGGCTCTCCAGGGAAGTGGTCACAGCACCAAGCCTGTCAGAGTTCAAGAAGCATTTGGACAATACTCTCAGATACATGGTGTGATTCTTGGGGATGGTCCTGTTCAGGGTCGGGAGTGGGACTTGATCATCCTGATGGGTCCCTTCCAACTCAGCGTATTCTGTGTTTCCTTGAAGTGTGAAATTTCTCCTATGCAGGTATTACTACTGTAGAGTAATTGCTATATACAATACACATTTTAATCTTGATGACTCCCTTTCCTGTTTTCTTCAAAGGTTTCTATCAGGAAAAACTCTCATCTTAAGTCATTAACAGAGAAAGAGATTTTGTCTTCTGGAATATTTTATACTTCAAGTTTCCTCTCTGGGACATATCTGCAATTGTTATGCACCTATACTTTTTCACTGAAACCAGTGGAACTATTCCAGTTTACATCAGTTAAAGAGTTAACCCATTAATTCATTATAAGAGGGAAGAATTATTTAAGGTGAGTACTGGTGGCAGAATCTGTTTGTTATCATCTTGGGGTTCTTAAAACTCATATGAAGTAGCAACAGCCTTCTGAACAATCCAAAGGAAATAAAAGAAAGATGACAGAACCTGTCCCAGTGATTAATTCAGTATTCTCCAAAGTAAAAGTGATCCTGCCTGTTCATTAATAGACAATATTTTGCTGCCAGACATGCCCTAAGACATTTTCTGAAAGACAAAATCTTACAGATACTTCAGACCAAAAGAAAAGAGCCAGGAAATTCATAGGAGAGTTCAAGTGAATTTCTTTGAATTCCCAAGTTTTAATTACTGCATTTGCATAAGTTTGTCACCATGTGGGCTCTCCATAGACTGGTTTGTTTGGGCGTTGTTTTTGTCAGCTGTGAGGGCCTGGGGAGTGAGCTTTGTTGTGCCAATGACAGCTGCTGTGCTCTGACATTCACATTTTATGAGAATGCATGACATAGACAAGAGATTTGGTACATCATCATTTAAATATTTTAGGGTGTCCATGGTCAATATTCACAGTAAATGTCACCCAGGTGTCTGTTTTGAATGATAGTGTAAATCTACATATAAACCAAACCCAACAGCTCAGAAGGAGGAAAGCACTGTTGTAGCCCCAGCTAAAACAAAACGAAATCACTGCACTCTCCAAAACCAGTCAGCTTTGTATGTTCAGGGATGAGCAATGTGTTCAGCTAATCATCAGTCTGCTGGTTGGGCCAATAAATGAATTTTGAAATCATACCCATGCAGAGTGATAACAGCAATCAAAGTAATTTTTGTCTAATTTTGAAACATACTCAAATCTCATAGTTTTGACTTTTTGGCTTGAATGTTAATGTTTTGGCTTTTCAGGCTATTGAGGAGTGATTTGCTTTTCTGCTCTTCATTGTTTTTCCCTGCTAGGCTAGTGAATAGAGGATAAAAATAAAATAATCCAGTGGGGGTGAAAAACAAAATGGAAAAACCTATAGAAAGAGGTGATATGAAGAACTAATTTGAATATAAAAGATGCTTTTTTATCTATCATGTGGGTTTTTTCCCAAATCAAAACTGAATATGCTTCTAAAATACCAATTGAAGCTCCAACTGAAGTAATAAATATGATGCAGAATTAAATAGACAATATTCTTTGTGCTTTGTATTGTGTAACGAGAATCAAACTTTATGATCATAAAGATGCTTCTTATCTGTGACCCCACAGAAAGTACATAAAAGCTGACATTTTCTCCAGCTTGACTCTTGTGATTCTTCTACTTGAAAATAATAACAAAGGCATTCTTCTAGGGTGTAAACTTCTTTGAAACAGAATTGCCATGTGGGCAGAGTAACAGATTTCAGTCAAATAAACAAGATCTTTTCACTTTTATTTGAGTTATTTTTGACACTGTCAAAAGGAGTTGAAAATTTTGTAAACTTTCTGAAGTCTATTTCTCATCTGACTCTCTGAAACAGGTTATATCAGCTTGACAAAACATTTTGCTCAGACAGGTAGAACATTTCACAGCCTTTTAACTTGCCCTCTCCTAAACCACTAGAGTTACATTGAAGATTATTTTAAGTTTTCAAAAGAAGAGCAACTCCTTTCCCAATATAGACTATTCCAAATTTCTGTTAGGTCATATATGGACGGGGGGAAAAAAAAGGAAAAATATATTATGTAGGTTCTTATTAACATGTGATCAATTAATGAGTTTTATAAGAGGTAGTATATCAAAATGCACTTCAAATGTGGATCAGATGGTAGTACTACATACAGCAATATGCAGTGAATTTTATTTTTAGGTATTCTCTTCTGACTGTGTTTAAGATCAGTCTGTCCTTTGCTGTTCTAAAATCTTCTTGATGTTTTTTGACATTCTAAATCTCAAACCTTTGGGGAGGGGGCTGGAGGAGGGGCCAACCAATAAAAACTGACAAAATTAATTACACTCTATTACTCATCTTAAATGTTTAATTAGTCACATTGTACCTAATTAGACACAAAATCTTCAGCATCCTCTTAGCCTATAAAAATTGGAGTGCAAAGTGACTTTTAACACAGCAGACAATTCCAGTTGCAGTGATTTTTTGCTCCTTTTATAGAAATCCTCTATCTCGGTAAATGCTACCTCCCAGTAACCATAGGAACAATGTCCACTGTAATTCCTTAAAGAGGAAGGGCAGACAAAGTAATTTAATCCATAGGAAAATATATGAACATTGTTATGTCCTAATTATCCTATATGATATCTCACATTGCCTCTTACATTTTAATATTCCCTGTGCCTGAATGAAGAATTAAACCAGTGACCTTTTCTTCCACTGGTGATTGTGATACATGAAACTGCAAGTGGGTTCAAGAATATTTTTTTTTTAAATGGAAAATGATGAATCCTCATTACATAGGAGACAGCAAACTTTGGCACTAAGTCCAATCCTGCTGTCTAGATATCTCTTTACCTTTGCAAAGCTGCTGCCATTTGGCCTCATGGTGAAGGAAGACTTGATCTGCTGGTGAGAAATTCCTGGGAACAGAGACAGGATCTGTCCTTGAACTTGTACCTGCTAGGATGTGGGCTCAGCTGCACCATTTCAACTCTTCCACCTGCTGCTTCTCCACTTTCTTTTTGTGATACTGTCTAGAAACAGACAGGCATGCCCATTTCTCTCATAGCATCACCAGCAGAGGGGTTTTGATTTACTTTCTTATCAGACAATTGGAGAGCATTCAGTAAATAAAATGTCTCCAAGATTCAGTCTGAAGATGCACCTAAATTGGCTCTCAAAGGACCAAAGTCATACACCTGGCTTAATCATAAGCTTCCTCTCAGGTCTCCTTTGGTTTCATTATTTCTCTCACAGTCTAGTAATATATAGTGGATGGGGAAAAGATGTTATTTCCCCACCGGACTTCTGAGCTGGTTCTCTGGCCCTTTTTTCCCTGTTCCCTCATTTAACTTCTCAGTAATTCCTCTGAGTTTCAAAGCACAGATTCTAGTACATAAGCCAAGGAGGTCTTGATGAGAATTGATTTTTAGCCAGCAAATATCACTCCTTAAATGCCCAAAGGCTGTTTAAACTTAGACTTAGACAGAACGTTAGTAATGGCAGAAAAATCTGACCCAACTTACATTAAAGTACTGTTATCTAGTTTTTGCTCCAGAAGTTAGTGCAGATAAATGCATGGCAGGTTTTCTCAAAATAAAAAAAAGGCTTTTAAAAACTTCACAGTTCTCCACAGAATACATAGGGACTTGTGGTATTCCCCGAAAAAGCTGTAACAATTTATTCTTTTGTAGTATATTGGCATCATATTCTGTACTATTTACTAACCATAAACTGATAGTTTTTTTCTCTCTACTTCTTTCCCAAATTGTCAGAGTGCTTTTTACTTCCTCTTGTTGAGGAATTTCCAGTGAGACATATGTTACTTCATCTGAACTGCCCTCTAAAAATGAAAATATCTTCATCCCTGTAAACTATTTGAATGCATTTGCAAGAACATCCTATAATGGGATGGTCGTAAGTAAAGTGTTTCCAGCTTTAAAAACACAGAATGCTCCTGCATGCTGGATTTTTAACATTAGACAGGTACGCATATTTTCCCTCTGCTTTCATTCAGAGCATAAAATCAAGAAAAGATGTAAAGAACTTGAAAAAAATTAATCTGAAACATATAAATCACAAAATCAATGAGAAAGAGAAATATTTCAACTTAGATAATATTCCTACAAAAGAAAGGAGGAGACATGAAACATTTTAAAACTATAAAGTGGTTCTGAGGTGAGATGCAGCAGGAATGGACTTTGATGATCTCTGTGTCTCCCTTACAACTCAGGATGTTCTACATTTCTATGACTTTTTTTCCTGTGGTTCAACAGACACTAATTGCCCCAGAATGCAGGGACAGCAGAGGTCTTGCTTTTCCTCTGTGACTGTACAATGTGCTTTTGTAGGCTGGCCTTCATTATTGTCCACATATACCCTCAGGATGCCATGAATAACCCAGAACAGCGTGGCAGGGAGATGTGCTCTTCTCAAACTGTCTCAGTAGGGCAGCTGGAAGGATTTTCACTACTAGGAATATCCCATTCTCTGTGTAGTTATTCAGCAATATGGCAAGAGGATATTTAAGCGTAATAGAATAAATAGGTTGCTTAAAATCATAGCACTGAAGTATTGGAATGACAATCAAAAAATAAAACTGTTAACATTAGCATTTACACTAAAATTTCATCTACATGTGGCTTTTTTATTCCTTTTCAGTTTTGCTCTATTAGTACTTAGAGTGAAAGAAAGACCAAAAGGCTGCCCCTGTAATAGGCTCAATAGCCGTGTTTGTCTAGTAGACAACCTTTGCTTTATATCTAGCTTCATCAGTCAGTCATTCTCCCTCCTGCCAGCAACTCCTTCTCCCATTTTATTGCAAACTATTGAAATAGTCACAACGAAACTGCTATTTGCAGTTATTATGTTTTGAAGGATACAGACCTGAAATGACAAGTTCGAAGACAGCACACGTGTTGTGCGCTGGTATGTTTGCAAGCTCCTTAGAGGGTACACGTGACATTTGATCCTCTTACTTTCTTTATGTGGGAGTTTTCATTACTAAAGCCACTTGCCTTTTATGTTTTAGCATATGCATATCCCCTAAGCCAAACAACCCTGCTGTATTTGGTCTCTAGAGGCAAAGAAATCTGTTTGCAAGGTATTCTCATTCTTTGTGCTGTTTCCTCATTTACTGGTTTAATAACCTTCTCTCTCTGCTGGTTGTGCTATTCATTCATGTTTTTTATCCACAGTGGAATAGGACCCTGCAAAGCAAATCTGTAGAGCACAGAAGACAGAAGGGATTAAGAAAAAAATTGAAAAATACTTCCTTTTCTTCACTACCTTTTAAATTCGTTATGCAAATGCATGCATTTATTTCATTTGTTTATTTTCAAATAGACAAATGTAGAAGGGGAAAACAGTCTAATTCTCTATATTCTTTTGATATAATTTATGGGGAAAAAATAGATTCAGATAAGATTTTGTTTCATCAGCCAGTTAATAGATACTTGTATTCTATAACATTTTTGACAAATATAGAAGACCAAATTACTATTTCCTTGGCAGAGCTCATATTTTCCATCTCCATGGTTTAGGTCATGCTAGCAAGAGCCATTTGTTGCATTATTCTTTTTCTTGCCTACATGACAATTTTAATTTGAAGATGGATTTTTTTCCTTCCATTCAAAGAAAAGTTTATAATCAATCTTTTGTTTTGCCAGAGCATGTGTAACAATCTAATTTTAATTATTTCTGCTATCTGTAACTGTATATATTGTTCTTAATTGTTTTCCTCCGCTCTATTTTTCAGAGGTTTGGCCATATTGGTACAAAATAACAGTATCCTCAAAATTGCAATTATTTATAATGAAGGAAAACATCAGATTGACTCAATGAAATCTTTTATTTATCTCTTTTAATTTTTTTTGTTTCAACTTATCTCTTTTAATTTTTTTTGTTTCAACATTTCATTTTTTAATAGAAATTGATGAAACTTTTGAAATTAAAACCACTTGAATTAAAACCAATATTATTGAGTAGAAATATATATAAGAATAATATCTTTTTTAACCTAGAAATTTTTGTACAAAAGTGGTAAGTATATTGACTTTTTCTTTGAATTGTTTTGTGCATACATCGATACACAGAAAGGCACTGAACCCTATTGTGGCTCTGCTGAAGTACAAAGCACCCCATAAGGTGTCAAATGTCTTCACACTTTTGAGGTCAGCAGAAACTGAACCTATATCTAGCACTGAATTCCATTTACACGTGTTTTTGTTGACACTAGGTCTCTTTGAGTGTTCTACAGTTTATAACTCGCTGGCAAAATTACCTAGTTGACTGTTTATGGACACACCTAAAACCTTGACCTTTTTGTCATTCTCTTTAGAACTAATGTCTTCAAGTCCACTTCCCAAAGTTGTGGAGGACAGCAGTGGTGCAGGCACTGCACACAGCTCTACTCTGGTGGGGGCGTTCAGCTGGAACAGGAGGCTACCAGGGGGGTTTTGACAAATGGCACCATTAAGATCTACTTCCCGGCATGTCCACCAGCTCTGTGGTTAGGCAGCACAGTCTGCCACTTTCTCTCACCTTGCTGTCTGGGCTCCTGCGAAACAGGGACGCTACTGCCAGGACCAGATCCCAGTTCTTCCAGGCAGGAGCTAATTCTCCAGCTCTTTGTGCTAGAAAGTCTTTATTTACTCTCAGTTCGAGCAAAATCCTCCTGAGAGGTGTGGGGTTGTGTTTATTGACCAACTCAAGCATTTTGATAAAATACTCCCAAATTTTATAAAGGGTTCATGAGGTCTTAACTGATTTCACCAGGCTGAGCATGGCAACGTTGGTACGTCAATCCAAAGATCTGTCTTCAGTGCTACCTGCTGTGCTACAAACCACTGTCCTCTGTAGATGTCCCCAGCTGTCACACACTCCTTTTTCCTGCGTTGCAGGTGAGAGCACGTGACAAAAGCAAGCCCAGTATTGAGCCTTCTAAATGCATTGCAGGACTTTGAATTTCACCATCAGCAAGCCCAGTGTTCCGTTCAAAAATTACTAGTAGCAACCTTTTAAGATGGTTTTATAGCCTGTTGTTGGTTGGTTGGGGTGTTTTATCGCCACCAAACTGACATTTTAGAAAAAGGTAACAAGTGTGCTTGAAGGAAACAAGTGATGCACATTTCCTCTGTCAATGAGCAGTGAGTATCCAACTCGTCTCTGTGGTAATCTGAACCAACAACCATCCAGGAGAGGACTTTTTATTAAGTCTTCTTGACAAAAAATATTAACCCACAGGACAGTTTCTGAAGTTGAACATCATAATTCAAGACCTCAATTTTGTTTCCAGGCATCAACAGCATCACTTGGATGCCAGACTACTAGCTTTAGACTCTAAAGTCTTCAGGTTTTTTTGCAGGGCATCATGATTTAAGTGTTCATGATGTTTGAAAATTTTACTGGATTTTTTCCCAAATTGCTATCACCTACTGGGGCTGTGATGGCCAAAACTCATCTCAAAAGCAACCTAATTAAATTAGCTCATTTAACAGAGACAAATCAGGTCTGTTACTGGTTGCCTTTACACTATTAGCTTGTCAAACTGTGCTTATTTTCCCTGCTCACAGTTCTGAAGGTAGCTGCTGCTGCTGTCACTTCCCTTATCTGGTAACAAAAGCAACTTGGGGCAGGGGAGAAGCATAAAGGATAGACTAGTAATGTGCCATTTCCTTTCTTTCCCATTTCATTGGGTACTTAAGTTTTTGTCTAGCTTTTAGCATTATATTTGTGCTGCAAAGCATATTGCACATTCTTATTTCTAAATGTTATTGAAATTGATAAGATTTTAACATGTACTTAAGTGCTTTGTTCAGATAAAAAAGCTCCCTTCATAATTAGGTATTTCTCTATACCCCTTCTGTCCAAACGTGCACATACACACACAGAAATGAAGACACTTTTAAGAAATACCAATGTCAGATTGCCCCATTTTCCCAAGAACATAGAAAATTAGTCTGGCATGGAGTAGAGCCAAAAGGGACTGAAGTCTTGAAATCTAGAAGAAGGCATGTGAACAGTATAGCCCCATTAGCAAACTGGTCCTTGGAAGAGTAAGGCAAGAAATATATTCCTATAAGAGGACAAAAATTAATGAGGAGAAAATATGTAGGCTTCAGAAGACATAAGAAAAGGGGGATGCTTATGGGCCTGTCTGTACATTCTGTACCATTGCATATTTACTTGCCCACACACAAACATGTTCACTGGCACATCCTGATATCAATGTTATTCTGCTAAGAAATGTTCAGGTTTAAGGAAACTATAGGTTGAGCTTCCCTGATTTCTGCTCGTGCTGTCTTGAACAAGTTTCATCATAAACTCCTGCACATTTTTTTACTTTTTTAATGAACCTCCTATTTCTTTAACAAAACCAAACATACTTCTAGAATATTTCTTGAAATAAATGTCAGGGCATCTGGTAGAAGACATCTAGAGGAAGTGATGATAAAAATTCAGTCCTACTTCTACCACGAAACACCCAATGAGGTAAGAGTGCCAGGCAATGTGAAAAGAGGGATTAAATAAGGTGGATAGAGATCAAGTTAATTCAATACAATGCCAAGACAACCTTTCCAGGAGGCTCCCGGGTGAAAGCAATGTTAGGTAGTTCAATAAGCATTCTCCTTTTGGAATAAATTTACCCTTAAGGATAAGCTGTTTTGCTGGCACAGGAAAGTGGAATCTGTACTTAATCTTACCAGCCAGAGGAAACTTAGAATTTACCTGTCAAATATTTATCTGGCTAAAAGAATAAAAATTACTGAAAAGATTCAAAATAAAACTCAGATTATTAAGTTATTTTACCTTATAATGATAGGGCAAGATTTTGAAGCTGTTTCAGTAAGTGTCTCCAGAGAGGATTGGTTATCCACCTTCCCCAAGTGCAATATTTTTCAGAGGTCAAAGCATACAAAGCGTCTGACCATGATGATAAGATTCAGCTGATGGAAATATGTAGCCAGCAGCAATATGTAGCCTTCAGCCTTCAGTTGGCTGTAGCACATTGAACAGGATCAGCTGGCCAAATTTGCTGTCAGTAAAAATTGAGATGTATTTTTATGAAGCCTGTCATGTGACTCTAGACATAAGCCGTAGACGTGAAGCTGTAAGCCTTTTCATGTCCCTGCAAAAATATTCTCTCTTCAGGTGAACCAGCCCCAGCCCCTTGTGCTCCATCCCTGACCACCACGGTGTCCCTGCCCCGGACTTGCTCCAGTTCAGCAAAGCCTTTCCCATGCTGTGGAGCCCCAGACTGGAGGCAGTGCTCTAGCTGTGGTCTAACAGCTGCCAAGCACAGCAAATAATCCCTTCCCCTGACCTGCTGGCTGTGCTCCTGCTGACACAGCCCAGGGCACTGTTGGCTTTCACTGCTGTCCAGGCTCGCTGCTGGCCTGGGCTCAACTGCTCCCCAGCTATAATACACAGTCAAAGACCACAAAGGCTACTCCACCCCAGTGCTGAACACAGAGCTGAAGTGGTAACATGCTATTTCTTTCCTTCCTGAGTTATTGGGTGAGTAGTTCTTCTTGGAGATAGTGACTTGAGAAAATATTACTCTACTAGATAATTCTTGAGGTACTGGCACTGTGATATGTGGGTGAAAGACTGGCTGTTATGAAGATGTTGATCTGTTTTGTAAGATGAAATGGTAAGGATTAAATAAAGCATAATCACTCAAGAATGTATTACTTGGAACCTATTTCAGTGATTTTTTTTTAGATCTTTTTTAAGTTTGAAGACCCCTAAATATTTTTTTTCCTAGGAGTGCAGAAAACTCTGAGTAGGGCATTTAAATCCACTGATTGTGGGTTTCATTTTCTTAATTATCACTCACAGAGCTCAGGGTTCAAGGAGCATAGTTTGAAAACCAGTGGTAGATAGTTCAACAAGCAAATGCTCACCTAAGGTCAGTAAGTAAGGAAGCAGTTGGAGGCAAAGGCAGAGGTGACAGATTATGTGGGCTCATGTAGTTTTTGTGTTTTTCTTGACCATTTAGTTAAAAACTGAGCTGTTTAACTTAGATCTCTAGTCTTATTTATAAAACTTGACGGCTCTCTGCAGAGAATAAAATATGCCTCAGTGCTGGATCTAAGTACCAAAAGAATATAGAGATGGAAATGGGATGTGCAGATCCATCTGTGTTAATCCATTCACAGCATTAATGCAGAAAGAAGTCTGCAGCTCTGTATTGCCCCCTTGCCTGTCTGAAATCTGTTCCCAGACAGCTTTTCCTGTAATGGAAGATAAGCACCTCCTGAAAGATAAAACCTGAAGAAAATTGTTTCCCAAAAGTAGAAAAACCCCCAAACCTACTCTCAGAAAAGTGATGAAACATTGGATGCAATATTGACATCTCAAAACCATGAAAAAAATATTTGAATAAGGTCAGTGAAAATATTACACCCTGCCATTGTTTTCAACTTTTGTCTTTGAGGTGAATTTTTCTTGGTTGCTCTAAGACAAAGTAGACTATTTTTGGTTTACAACTGCAGAAAAAGAATATTTCAACTGTAAATTTCTTGCTATTGCAGGGCCCCAGTCTTTGGCGCTCACATGGTTTAGAAATTCTTTCCCTGCTTTGTGTACAAGTCAGAGACATCTCTTCTAAAAAGTACATGAAATAATGTAATATAAATTAATAATGTCTAACCTGTGAATAACAGGAAATGCTATCTTACATATGACTACATAACACAAACACATTTACATATCCAAATATTGAAAAGCACAGACTCAGAAAAATGATGCATCAAAACAATGTTTTATTAACAGTTAAAAACAAAGCAAGCTTAAAATGTGTTTCTCTCCCTGGGCTGAGTAATCAGATCTTTTTTTCCTTTCTTGCTCACTTCCTCCTGCACTCACTTTTTTGCTTCTCCAGCATCCCTTAGAGAACAGTCCTGTCATTGCTTGCAGTCAGATGATTCAAGCGTGAATGCAAGAACCCCACGTTCTTCTGCCTTGAACTGTCTCATTGAAGAGGCACATAGAGCTGGGGCAGATGGTTCTTCTCTCAAGCAAGAAACATCCTAACTTCCCCCCTCCCCAGGAAAATAAATAACAACAAACAATTAAAAAAACATTTGCAGCACTTTTCACAATTACTGGATCTTATCACTCTAAATCCCCATTTCAACCAAGTGTTCTTCCAGTCTCTACCACTGTAAAGACCAGGCACACAAAAAAATATAGGCTTATACCTAACATGTTATTCTTCAAAACTCATGTTCTGCTGCCACCTAACTGTAGCAAAGCCTAGTGTTTAATAGGTAATGGAGTGGGAGTCAGATCCGGAGCTTAAACTCACTGCTTCTGATCTAGCCACTACAGGCTCCTTCTTTAGCTAAAGGAGAGAATCAGACCCTTTAGGGCAGCTTTCATCTCATTCTAAGTCTGATGTCTAAAATGGTCCAGAGGAAGATGTTTTAAACATGCCCCTGCATTTCCTGAGCATGCAGTGAGCCACAGGCAGCAAGGTGAGGTATTTCACAGCACTTGACAAGCTACGGTTGTAGTGCATTGGCCAGCTGAGCAGGTGGTTTTCCCACTGCTTTTTCAAGGCTCTTGAAGTTTGTAGGAAAACAGAGCATCCTCTACTGGGATAAGGACAAAATAAGATGGGTAAAAAATTGTATTAACATTGACTGGATCAAAAGTGAAACACCTTCATCAGTGTTGATCACCTGGGTCTCTGTCTGTTGTCACTTTACAACAGAACAGGAAAACTGGGCCATCCATCTACACTAACACAGATCAGTTTAATAACACTAAACCCACCCGTTTCTCTCAATGGCTATAAAAAGTAAAATGAATCCCCGCTCCTTGGGACAGGTAGGAAACACTGCACTAGTAACTGTAAAGAGTTTTCTACATCAAGAATCAGAGCATTATGGCATACAGATTTAGAAGGAGTTATTTGGTGTGAAATATGTTCACTTGAACATCGTGATAATACTGGACCCAGAAAGTGAACTTAGAGAATTCTAAATGTATAAGTTATTAAAAGGCGTAAGCTGACTTATATTTGAACTTCAGCATATTTCATAGAAAATCTTCAAAGTCAGGCAGTGAAAATTATGCAAGATTTGGAATGATTTACAAGGAAAGATTATGGAACTCTAATTGCTTAATGGAAGGACTTATACCTAAAGAGGGCACTTTAGCATGAAAACTAGTGTAGAATTGACATACAGAAAAAAATAGTTACTGGGTGTTAGTAAATTGTTGGGAAAAGAAACATGTGAATGTGCATAGTACAATTGGTACTGACTTCCTAGGTCATCAGGATTATTACCCTGCTTTATCTTAGCTATGCCAAAGGAACATCTTAGTAAACTCATCCTAAAGCAAGGCAAATTCCCTGCCAATTAGAAGAACATCCCAAATTCCCACTTCCTAATGAAGGAAAAAATTATCTCAATTTCCATGTTAAATTTATTGATGGCTCTCTTGTACCCTAAAGCTAAGTGACGATACCCCCTATTTGACTGGCTACAGCTGACATGCCTGTGGTTTCATGTGCCATTTCTTTTCTAAATTATGTACATATTGAGCATTAAAGATCCTCTCATTTTGTCTGCATTTTGATAGTATAGCCATTTGCATGTCCAAAAATATTTTTCCCATCAGTCTTCCAAAGGCTCAGCAACTGGAAACTAAGCTACATTGTATAGATACTGTCAGATCGCAGCTGCATTTTAATCCGTATCCATCAATACCATGCTGCAGACCCATATCATCTTTCTTCCTTTCTTTTATTTGTTCAATATCCTTGAAATATCTAACTCAGCTTGATTTTTTGCCATGCTTCATTTTCCCTGTATGTTTCCTGGCCTCTCAAAAAAACCTTCCCTTGTGTTACCGTATTACATAGAGTAATACATAATCATACAATCCAGACCATTTTAGACCACCAGACATCCTTCTTAAAGGCTGAGTATTCTAACGGAGATGGCCTTTTAACACAATGACAGTTTCTATAAGCATTCAAGAAGGCTTTCCTTTCACTGAAATGCAGAGCAAAAAATTATTTGAAATCTTAAAAATTATCTGTTAACTATGATCTGCTCACTCACAAACCTTTTTAAAATAATTAAATGTGAGCCAAATATGCTAGGTTTTGATAGAGTGAAATACGTATAAAAATAAACCAAAAAAGCAATCACAGGTTGCATTTAAGGAGATGCCTGCTGTGGAAAAGGGCTACTGTCCAACATGGTCCTTCCTGGTGAAGCAGTCAGAGCATTATAGTGTAAGGGGTGTGCCTCAGCACTGTGTCCGGACAGATCAGAAACTTGATAAATTTTTCATTACTTTCATTTCAGGAGGCTGAAGACATTTTCCGTAAGGAAATGACAGATTAATTATTTCAGCTTTCTGAGTTTCTTTCAGTAATGCTAGTGTAATTTTGGTCCAATCAAGTACAAAAGTTTTATCTTTATTTACTCATTTTGTTTAATTTCATTTAAATTGTAACAATATACATTTTAATATAAGCATTATATCACAACATACATACACACATATATAGGATATTTATCACAACCTTCCACATCATTGAATCTAGTTTTATCTGACTGAAATGAAATTGTACATACATATTTCTGTATGAATTCTTTTATAGTTTTCTTTTCTCATACATTTTTATTGTTATCTTTGTTCTAGTTGAGAATGAAAATAAGTTCAGAAATATCAGAATTTCCCCTCTGAGACAAAGTTTGTTTTGCAACCACCTATTCACTTGTTAGGAGTCTAGAAACTACTAGCAGTCTCTCAAGGCACCATTTAAATACATAGATGGGTATTTAACCAAGAAATGGATAGATTCAGGTTTTAATTGACATAGTGCTTCCATGAAATCCTTTCATACTCAATAGTATTTGTACATTTAATTAATATCGTTGTAAAAAAAAACCGAAAACATTAAACCATAAATTAAACTCTTAGGATTCAATTTTTCTCCAGGATACTTAAATCATTCCTGTTGCCTTCAACAGGAATTACATGTGAATAACAGGGAAAACTGCTGCTATTAAGAAGCCCATAAACAAGCAAAACAAAAAAAACAGATTGTAAATGGATACTTGTATTAATTTTGCTAATTGTTTGCAAAGAGCCTAAGCATTATTTGACATGATAAACACTATACTGCTCTATGTGTGTAGATAACTCAGAGCCATCAATGTTGCTCCTCTTCTTTCTGAGAAACAGGAAAGCAGATCAGAAATATCCGAAAGACTTCATCCTTTTCATTTCTTTATATTTTGACTTCACTAAAGTAAAACCAAAAGTCTTATTTCCCTTGGTTTAGGGAAGAGGAGGTTACAATAGAAATAACATGGAACAGGAACAGGTTTTGCCCAATACAAAAGTTCATGCTCATCTGGAATAGCATATTACCATTGGTAAACCATTTTAAACATGAGACATGAGAAAAACGAGATTTGGAGGAAGAAGATTACAGGGGCTTATGCACAGAAGAGAGTAAAAATTTGGGCTTTGCTTTTCTCTGATATTCAAATACCAAGCACCTAATAAATTGCACACAATAGATTTTTAAAGTTAGAATTTATGTGAATGTCTTGATAAAAACAGGCTGCAGGACTGAGTGGTCTTTGGGGCTCGATTCCACACATAAGCACCTGGACCAGGGGAAGTGTCACGGGGCTTCTGAGGTTTGCACACAGGGCTGGCAGATATGATCAGGCACCTACAGGTGCTCCAGGCCCTTCGGGGAAGCAGCTGGAGGCCAGGCACAACACCTGAGGGTGTCTTGGATGGCACCAGAGGCCTATTCAGGTAACTCGGTCTGGTCCTGGCTCTGACCTAGGATATTCCTTATTGATGATTGTTCTTCTTTGCATTCTATCTGTATGGATTTGTCTTCTGGCCAGTATTACTGGATTTGTCTCCTGACCTAGTGCTATTCCCACAAAATCTTCTAGCGCCATAGTATTCTGAAAGCCACCCAAGTGCTCAAATACAGTTTAGCTGCTGTCATCCCTTGGTTCTTGTGTCTGCCCTTGGTTCTTGTGTCTGCCCCTGAACACTACCATAGGCAAGCATACCCCATGTCCTCTGTGTTATACAGGTATTACCTAGTCATAACTCAATTAGCCTTACCAACAGGTTGTAAGTTAGATATAATTTTCCTAATTAAACCAGTGGGTTGATACCTATTATCATTCTTCCTGTATGATATGCTGCAGTCGCATTACCTGTGTCATTCTTTAATGGTTTCAATAAATTAGAAAAGTCTGGAAGTTCTTTGAATGATGTATGTTTCAATAAGATGACATGAAATTAGGGAGTCATGATTAGATCATTTTCCTAGGTTCCTTGTTTGAACTTCTTGATAAAGAATTGTTGCCTATAGGTTAAATAATGATCTAATGACCACAATTAATATTGTATTAAGAATGTTGAATTTATGAACTACAAAATTGGGCTCATTTCCAATTACTAGCTGTGGTGACAAACCTTGCTGACTAAGCATTTCTCAGGGTATTTCAACAGAATATTGAATAAATATAGCATTTTTCACATACCAGCTTTGACTGTTTCAAATGATCATGTATAGCTGCTAGCACATGTCCTTCAAAAGAAAAACATCAGCAAAGCTCTAGTAAAATGTATGCAACATTTTAATACTCTTATAGTAAGTCTGTTCTGTCCTACTGTTGCAACCTGTCACTGATTTTCTCTGGAAATTTAGATCAAGTCCTCAGAAGTAAGTTTAGACAATTTTTTCACATGCTCTATGTGGATATATCAAAAATGAAAATAATTTGACAGCTTAAGCATTTGAACTTTTCTGGAAACACTTAATCACCTGAAATGCTAGAAAACTACCAAATTAGATGTCCCTTATATTTCCTAATGTAGTCTTAGGTCACAAGTTACAAGTTACTGAACTGAGTTAATGGTTTCTCAGAAACCTTAAAATATAAAAATTCATCATAGGTACAGAATATGCTACTTGTCAAAATCTCTATAGAATACAGAACTGGAAATTATTTCTTCTTCTTTCCTTCTCTTTCTCTGCAACTATAATCTGAATTGTACCTCTTCCTGAACAATGCTGGATTAGAAACCTGAAGAAATGAGGGTAGTTGCAGTTAAATATTATTAAATAACTTCATTAAATTAAACATCTAGATCAGAACATGTGCGCTTGAAACATAAATCATTTAGAACTCATAAAGCTTTAAAAAAGCTTTGATGTGAGATTAGGACATATTGTTATGGGCTCTAAATTTAATCCACATTTTTTTCTTTGCATTTTGGAGAAATAAAGTAAGCTCTTCTCTCTGTATATTAAGTACAAAACTTATTTTAATGAAATTAACTTTCAACTTCAAGTCTCATTGTGGTCTGTTTTGAAATGAAAAACTATATATTACATATCCTCCAAGACTGGCTCCCACATAATGCTTTAAGCATATATCAGTCATATTTTAGGTAAGCTCTGGAAGCATTGTTTCACAATAGCACATTTGTGCGCCAGCAGAGCTTTACCTCTGAAAGAGAGAGTGCGTCACATGAATATCAAATTGAATTGTCTTCCCTCATATGTGAGATATTGCAGCAGACTATGCAGTCACTGTACTTGAGTCACAATTTCCCACTTCTAAATCTGGACAACAGCAATCAAAAAATACTATGATGAAAGCACTGGAATGCCTTCACTAGGTGGATTCCTGATTGTTTGAGTCAAAATGAAAACACAGCCCAGTCAAAAGAAGAGCCTCAGAGACATTTCATCTCTGACAGCTGTAGGCTCTGCAGACAGGTTTTTGAGAAGAAGTGGCCTTGACCTTCTCTAAGTCTCCTGTCAAAATAACTGATTGGTTTTCATATAGACTGTCCATCACATTTAACCCAGCAGGATGCGGTAGAGTTCAAGGTAGGGAGCCAGTTGGAACAAATATGCAGTACAGAAAAAGAGAGCATGAAATTGAGGGTTTAGGGCAGCAATCTAACACTCAGCAATTCCCAGGAACCTCTTATCTCAGCAAGCTGTGAAGAATTTAGTTTCTCATTTGTTTCAGCCTTCCAAAGACATCTTGCTGGCAGAAAGAGTTTCCAGATGAGGCTGCCAGGTCCACATCAGTACTGGATAGTTTTCAGCTGTGAACAATACGGTAAAATACAACAGCCTGTGACTGCACAAACCCCCTCTCACCGAACGTTTTACTGTACTGGAAGATTTTCAGTTAGATCGATTTGGACTCCCTTTGCCCTCTTGTCCCAGAAGTGGAACATCTGCAGCAAAGGAAGCATTTTGCTAACTCAGCTTGTTGTGAATACTTTTTTTTTGGCATACTTCGCCCTTTTTTTTCTGGTCTTACTTGCCAAATTCAAAGTGCTTTGAAACTGTTATACTCTTTTTGTTGTTCTGCAACTTTGTCCACTTAGTTTTTGTTATGCTCTACAAAAAAAGAAAATTACTGCAGGCATAAATAGCCTATAGCATAGCTTTCAGATTGTCTATAGCATCAATCTGGCCGGGTCTCATACAAAAAAAAAAAGAAGTGACATTACTAAAAGACATTTTTAAATCACTAATGTTGTAATTCAGACAAACCGTACAAAGTAATCTGTGATTAATGCAGTAAATAATACCCGTTTTCTTGAGAAGTAGAGATCATTTTAAAAAGCATGAAAAAAAGGCATCTGTAAGTCTGCAGTTATACTTTTTTCAGTATTCCCTTGTTACCTTCAAATAAAACCATGTTACAATCCTTACCTTGTGTTTTATTACACATCTTATAGCACAAGAAGGGAATTACTGTACAGAATAATTTCCACAATTCCGACACACCCTTCTGTATATGGATGTTCACCTCTGTAGGTAAAGACACCTCATACATTCATGGAGCATATGACAAACCAAACTCCGCTTGCCATGTCAGATCTAAGGTGAGGTTCTTGGCACTGAAAACTATGCACTTTTGCACCATACTTGTACACCCGACCCTTTTGCCTTCAGTTGTTCAAAAGAGGTTAATAACCATAAAGCATGCTTTCTGATCTCAAAAAGCATCTTCCTTTTGGGTCATGGCATGGATATGTGCAAAAGTGGCTCATTTGTGTCACTTTCCATTTCTGCCAGTTCTCTACCCTTTGTCAAGGGAAAGGTTAACAGCATTCCCAAAGGTTTCTAACTCATTGTGTCATGTAGTAACACAAAGCTGTAGAATGAAGTCAAACAGATTGGGATGTACTACCCACAGTCCCATAGTGGTGCCCCTGTCATCACTGCTTGGGCTTTACCCAAACGTCTGAACTCTTGCGATGTTCCTCAGGGGTTGCTGACAGGGTTGTCAACTAGGTTGTTGAATAGATAACCTCCATTCTTCCCAGTTGCGTGTCCATCAGAAAGGGTTGATTAAGATCCAGGTAGTCTAGTCTGTGAATTCACGGTGCTCTACAATTCCCATAGTTTTCCAACTGCTCAGATGTTTGAATAACATCTCAAAGTTTGCACCATTGTTCCTACCTCTCTGTAACTGTGTGGTATGAGGCAATGTTTCAGCACTCAGGTTATCAAAATCAGGAAGCACAACCAAAACTTAATTTCTAGGGTAAGGTGCTTATGGTTTCTAAACTCACCAGAAAGATACCTGAGGGCCTCAGAAGCTTATTATCTCAGCCTAACAGGACAGTTGCTCCAGATCACTACAGACTTTTCCTACTCTTAAAACAGTTGTATTTTAGTAAATTATTGTTGCATTAAGAACTTACTTTAAAGATGCATCACTAAATTGTTGAGGGATGTCAAACTCAGCATCATATAGACAGATGGGATAGAGAAAATTAAAGACCAAAAGCCTTCATATTACAGAGTCAACATGCTAATATCAGAAGTGGAGCAGACAGAGAAATTCAGATACAAATTAAAGGCCCTCTTGGGTAATGTGTTCAAATAATCTAACTGTTATCTCAGTATGTTTGGCATGCACAGACATACAAAAAACCAACACATATTGTATGTTGCATTACACACATAAAACATAAAAACTTTTTTCCAAATATCTGTCCATTTGTTTTTCTTCACTTCCTGTGACCCTTTCACTGTAAATCCAATCAGGATCAGTACTAATGGTATGAATGCAGGGACTTGCATCTGCAAGGATGCAAATATGTTGCTTAGAATCCAGTATCACAGAATTATCAACTTCTAAAACTTGCTAAAAGATCCAAGAGTGAGTACAAAGGACAGTGTTAGGTTATAAGAGAAATTTGTCAGTCCTTTGTAAAGCACATAAAATGCTGTCCTGAAATGCATCACAGAAGACATCTTTATTATCTGATATGAAAAATTTATGGAATGGGTGGGTGAATGAATGCTGCAGTTCATTGCCAGTCATTCAGACATGATAGTGATAAAGGTCTGTAAGTGTCAAGACAGATACTTAGCACTTAATTGTGGGGATAATTCAAATTTAGGGAAGAGGTGTGGGTCATTTCTTTTATTCCAAAGTGAATGGATTAGTTCTAATTGAAAGCAACACTAATTAAGATAAAGGGCAGGACATTAACACTCAGTATTAACATTATGAGCTGCACTAGCAATATGCCTTACCTCTGATGTGAGTAGTTATTTATGGTGCCTGTGGTGCAGCAGAGCTCTCCCTCACATACACATCCAGGTATCAGGCTCCACTGCACACACCTTCAGTGAGGGAATTAAAGAAGAAAATACCAGCCAGGGAGGGGTCTATGTGCAATCGAAACAAACTGACCCGAAAACAACTGGGCAGGTTTATCTGTCATTCATGAAGTTAAACACTCCTTTCCTCCTGCCTGACAGCTTTCAAGTTTCTCGGGATTTCACAGGTTATGTCTAAAGGGAGAGGATGGCACCTAACACCACCACTGCCTGGTGTGATCCAAGCATGTCTCATCCTTGCTCACAGGACACCTCAGTAGGTGGGCCAGAAAGCCAGAGAACCTTTCAGTCAGAGCCCTGGTGTAGGTGGGGTGGTTGAAGCACCCGGAAGCACTGCAGCAGTCACACACAGGTCACCTGAGACAGCTCTGGTCTTCCTGCCCTACAGCCCCGTTGAAACTTAGGAGTGCAAAAGTCTCCAAGACTCCACAGACTAACCAAACTATATTTTGAATTACAAAGACTGACAGCTTATATTAAGACCAATAGCCTTTCTAGTGCTTTCTAGTATAGCTCAGCTGTGTGCATGCATTGGGCTGAACAAGTGAGGCATAGCGCAGTGAAACCCACGAGGTACTCCTACAAAACCCAAGCAGTTCATTGCTTTTAAACATTGTTAACAAAGATACTATATCTCACTTAACCAGCTACAACAGCAAACACAGTGTAATTCTTCCACAAATGAAAACTAAATTAAAAGCTATGCTAATCATAAGGAAAATATTTTAAGATTGAATATCTTTTCCCAGAAACAGAGAGTCCTGCTGGTGTTCCACATCATGTCCCAAATGCTATTTCTTTCCCCCTCTTTCAGCTTGAAAAATGTTTCATTCATCTCTGCTTGAAAGCTATTCTTCATTCCCTTATGTTCCCATGTACTTCTGCAGCTGTACATCTTATTCACCGACGGTGAACAAACTTTAGATTTTTTCTTGGATAAAGGGGTTTTGGAAGATAATAGAGCAAAGAAGAAAGTGTACATAATGATGAAGGTTGCATTAATATGTCCTTTGAGCACAATAATCTTAACAGAGATTATTTTTCAAATTCCAGGAGCAGCAGAGGTGAGCTCAGGCGACCATTTTTGTTGAGAATTCTGTTTCTCTTAATCCCATCTCTGATTTGAGATGGGATTTCACAACAGTTTAGTCAAGCTGTGTGAACTTTCTTCTTCAGATTCTTCACCACAGGGCAGGAAAACCTGAAATCTGATTCTCTAAATTGACCTTGACTTTTTAAGAGGCATATAAGGACGGACTTGATATCCTTTTATTTTCAAGTATGTTCCTTGGCATAACAGACAAATAAAATCTTGGCTGGAATACCTTGATATAAAAAAAAAGCAAATTAATAGCAATATTTTGTAGAAGTTTCCTAGTAGAGACATTATGAAAATCCAGCCAGTATACTTTCCTTTGCTATTAATATTCCCAGCTGCCTAAGTCTGACAGAAACTTTTCTGTACATTTATATGTACAACTGGAGATACTGGCTTTAACATCCACATTGGCTTAGATCTAGGCTAATGAAACTGTTCTAGGAATCATTTTCAAAATAGAAAAAGAATAAATCTGTCCAACTCCAGGAAAATATAGACATTCTTATGCTGTCACACCTGTCTGTGCTTCTGTGTACTGTTTGATATAATGGTAAGTTTTCATGCTCATATTTTCCAGTGGTGTAAAGTTGTATAGATCACTTGAAGAACCAGTGCAAAATATTTAGCTCATAGGTACAAATAGTCAGAGCACAAATATTCCATTTTTTCTAAGAGGGGTTTTCTAGCTTTATCTGAGCCAGTAGACTTTAAAGAGGGGTTTTCTAGCTTTATCTGAGCCAGTAGACTTTAAAGAGGGGTTTTCTAGCTTTATCTGAACCAGTAGACTTTATTCAGGAAACACTGGGGTATATTTACTGCCTGTGTTAGGGAGTAAAATAGATCCTTATGATTGTCCCTTCCAGCCATGAACACCTACCTGCATATAATAAAATTGCTAATATAGAAGTACTCACAGAAATATTTCTCCACTGCTCAGATCTCAAAACACATCGGGGAAAAAAATAATTAAAGCAATTGATCAGCCTATTTTTCCAGCATTTTTCTACTCACTGCGTTTTTCTTCTCTATAGCACTGTTCCAACCAAAAAGACAGGGCTTTCCCTACCAGTAGGCCATATAATCTAGTGTGTATGAGATGCTTCTGGAAAAAAAACCCAAAAACCAGGGTACTTTTTAGACTGACATTTTGAAATTTTCTCCAGCAGGAGGGAGGTAACTTAGTCATCCCACATCTTTGGATTAATGCTGTATCTCTCCTAGGGTGTTACACAAATAGCAGGATAGTTTTGAAGAGACAAGAGCACCCAAATAAACATTGATGGTTTCTCTGAAAAAAAGTTCCCAAGTGAATTTAGGTACTTTCTTGACATCCTCAGAGAAGAGTCCAGGAAGGGAGGAAAGAAGGAGCCAACTTTATCAGCACTGCAGACAGGATCCTCAGGAGAAGGTCAGCTGCTTAACTCCTGGCTGACCAAAACCCTTCTTGTATTCAGTCCCACACAGAGGCAGTGGGTCTGCCTAGACTAGATGTAGCTCATGTTGAATGTCTTTACTGACAGACTTTCTTCCTGGTGTGGAAAAGTAAGGGTGTTCTGTGTTGTCTGTAATGGCTATAAGCTGCAGCCAGAAATGAAGACAGATCAGGTCTCCTCTCCATGGTGACCAGTGCTAGATGTCTCTCCCAGCACTCTTCCAGTTGTATTTCAATTCCTGAAGCTGCATCTACCCTCTTGCCAAATTACAGCACTGTTACTTTTGGAGCTAATGTGTGCTTTTAATATATGTGTGAAGAGTAAGTAGGTGATGTTTCAAAACACACTGAAAGGTAAGATTAGACAGTCAAAGTTAGTATGTTGTGTTGTCATTATTCTAGCCTCATATATTTTTTCTGAAATCCATTTCTGAACAGTGACCACATAGATGGAGACAAAGCTGTTTTTCTCTTCAGATAGAGCCAGTGATATTGTCGTTCAATTCTAATGAATGGTATAGGAGACCATCCCAGGGGTGGATGTGATAACATTACAAAATCTGAATAAGTAGCATCAAAGATTAATGAGGAAAAATGAAATACTTTGTCTTGTCTAACAAACTGCTGTATAAGAAAGAAAATATGCAAAATAACACTCAAGATTTAAACAAGATCTGGACTAAGTGGAAACATTTCCATTGACTTCAACAGGTTTGGTATTGAGCCAATTTGTTACTATTTGTTTTTAGTAAAGTAATACAACATGGCAGTAATTCCTGTGGGATTTTTCTTTTCATAACTTCTGTAAGTCTCCTAACAAAGAGCTCTTTAAAGTTGTTCAGTGATAATATTGTACCTGTCTGACCCATATTTTCTGTCCTGAATTAGATCTTACAGTCTTCATTTCCCACTCACTAAAGGTCACTGCTATGGGCTGAATAAACTCAGAAATAAACTTTTTGTCTCTTGTGGAATGAATTCTAATTGGCTGACAAAAGTTAAATTTCAGGATGCAATATTTTACCAATCAAGAAAAGAGATAATTTCTCCTATCAATTGTATCTGATTGTGTCTCTCGGCTGAAACGAGGAAAGAAGTAATTCTCAACATTGTGATAATAAGTAATATCAATCAGGAAGGAATAATTACAAAGAAATAGAAGTAAATTAGTTTTGCCTCCTGACAGCACTGAAGTGAGAAATGAGTACATAGGAAAGGGTGCACAACAGGTATGAGAAGAGTATTTGAGTGGAACACAAGTGCACTTGGAAGGTAAAAGAGAAACAAGTTCAGAGGCAGGTTTTGAGAGAAAAATGTGGTTTTTTCCATTATAAGTCTGCTTCACTGCTGGACAAACTAAGTGGTTATCCAGAAGAGAGGTTCTTCATATGATATTTGAAGAAATTACATTTATTTTGACTGGGTTTTTTTCCAGTAAAGCTTTGTTGGCTTTAACATTTGCCTTCTGTTTCTCAGTACGGCTAGTGGGAAGGTTAAAAATCCATGGCCTATTTCAAAGATTTTTAAGCAACTTAGAGATTTTAAAGTCAGATGAAGTGCTACTGTACACCCAGTTAATAATAAATATCTTCTACAGCTCCACCTATGACATGACTGCCTATTCAAATCATCTATCTAACATTAGCAGTCATTGATGTGTTAATAGAAGGGACACAAGAGGAATAATCCCAGGCCCCCTCAAGTCAGTATATATTTTAACACTGACATCAATGGAGTCATTTCTGCAGACTAAGACAAGATTGTGGAGACTGCCTGACTTCTTAAAACCATAGCTGGCACTAATATTCTAGCGTTGCTTCTCCAAGAAAATCTTGGGCTATCCTATAAAATGTCGTATTTTATTTTATGGTTTTCAGTAGTAATTGCAAATGCATTTTGTTCACTATCAAGCTCCATTACTTCGAGAAAGCAAACACCTACTTCAGATGAGATGCATGTCATACCTTCTATAACAAATTGCCTATGTTGATTTTTCTATAGAGGCTAGGAAAGGTAGGACTTCAAATCCCCGGACAGATGGAAATTGAAGGAAAGTAGCTATCTCCCAGGAAAACTATTAACAGAAAATCTGCATGAAGAGATGAAATTAATTAGGAGAAGAGCTTTACTTCATGCAAGTAACTGCTTTGATTTACACCATCTAAAGCATATAACCTCAAAATTCCATCACTAATATTTGAGTTGATGACTTCTCATGGAAAATGTTATATGTCTCTTTGAACTTCTATGCATCCACTTTAAAAGTACCATGCTACATATAATATAATGTGAAAGATAAATAAATTACACCATCATTGTCAGAATGAAATTCAGAAAAGTACAGAAGGTAAAAGCTACATTCCAAGGATGAGATCAATTTTCTGCACACTAAAAATCATTTTCAAAATCAGGCTTTATCTTTACTGAAACTCTTGGTTAATAAGTTTTTTGAAAGACTACTGCTGTTAAAAATGTCAAAACAATAACTCTGTTTCAATCATTTTAGAGAATTTTAAAAATAATTACTAATAAAATTTGTCCTGTGGAATTAAAATAGGGGAGATTCTTGGGTTAATGCATTCTGAAGCTTGCGAATTTAAAGATGAATTTACAAAGCATTTAAAAATAGGACTTATAAAAATGTTGAATAGATCAGACAACCACATTTCCATCAATGTTCACTGAAATAAGGTTCCATTAACTTCAGAATAAAAGCTCCTAGATCAACTAAGTATTTTTGAAAATAGTACATTTTATCTCATCAGCAGTTCAAAGCTTGACAGGATAAATTATTGCCATGTGTATCTTTCCTTATCTTGTAAGAATCTACTTCCAGAAACTATGACCTTCAATCCCATAATGGCATCTATTCTCATGGCCCCAAGCTACATTTACAGCCTAAACTGAAAGCTGTAGGCCCAGGATAATAATATTTCACCTTCCCTGATATTCCATTTTCTTTTGAAAAAAAAAGGAAAAAAAAAATTCTCAAGTCTCATCATTGCTTAATACAAATAAAAGTTAGTAATAGATTTGAAATATAGTCAAGCATTAGCTAATAAAAATATTATTTACAAAGTTGTTTATGTTAGAAATAGCATAGATTTTTCAATGTATTCATCAGAGACAGAAAAACATCTGCTTAATTACTTTCTCTCCTTCTTTTAGTAGAAGAAGATTAAAGAAATTATTGAAGGAATGTCACTAGCAAATAACTAGTTTGGCAAAACCACTGATTTGAATATGTATCCAAATATAACTAAAAGATATGAGATACATTATACAAGCAAGAAACAACAATCAGACTACTTGGGCAGTAATTTCACAGATAGATGTAATTTGTTTCAGTACTGTTTAACAGTTAAATCAATTTTTTTCTTAAAAGTACCTGTGCAGCATTACTCCTCCCTCTTTCAAACATTCAGAAAATCGTCAAATGGGTATAAAAATGCTTTCATACGAGGTACAGAATTAAATATTAAAACACTCACCCATTACTCTCTGTATCTATCCTACCACCATTGCCCATGCACTCTTCACTTTGACTAGCTCATTTTACGTTGACAACTCCATTTCTTTCCTATGTGATTAATAGAATTTTAACTTGAGATAATTGAGTTCCGTAATTAACATTCCAGACCTCTGTGCTAACAAGAACTTGAAATACAGGAGAAAACTGTTTTTTCCTCTCTGGTAATCACTTCTTCTGAAAAATGATAGTACCAAAGTGAAGAAGGAGGGAGGAAAAAAAAAAAAGAAAAAGGAAAGGCGAGAGAAAGAGTAGAGATATTGGAAATCTGAGCTCTTACCCTGCATAAACTTATTTTGTCTTTAGTAAAGGTATGATGTTTTCTCATATTAGTCCTACTTATTTCACATTATCCTTAAATCTCCACAGAGACAAAGTTCATTTAGATTTGATAATCTGAGGATTTTCCTAAATCCTGAAAAATGTATTTTTATCTTGTACTATAACTTTTTCATAGAAGTAGGAAAGCATTTTAACAGACACTTTTCTCTATAAGATAAATAAGCAAAAGTACTCACTTTTGCATTCATTGCAAAAATATTGAGGTAGATATAACAACAGTAACATTAGTTTAAAATAGGAATCTTTAAAGAGGAAATGGCCTGAAGTCGTGTCAGGAAATTAGGTTGGATATTAGAGGAAGGTTCATCACTCAAAGCGTGGTTGGGCACTGGAACAGGCTCCCCAGGGAAGTGGTCACAGCACCAAGCCTGGCAGAATTCAAGAAGGGTTTGGACAATGCTCTCATGGTGTGACTCTTGGGGATGGTGCTGTGCAGGGCCAGGAGTCGGATGCGATCATCCTTGAGGGTCCCTTCCAACTCAGCTTATTCTGTGATTCTGTAAATAGAAAGAATACATTCAAAAATTTTATTATAGAGGGGAAAATATTTGATATTTTGGGAAAACAAGTTTTATGTTAATTTAAAATTAATCCCCACAAAATTCATTATTCATTTTTGCTAGCCAAATACTAAATTGTTGGAATAATTTACTATTGCTATAAAAACATATATGCAAACACTTCAATTGCCTTATTGTTAAGTCTTGGACTTAGATATCATTTAGCCCACAGAATGGTAATGTGCAGCTCCTCCATGATGGGTACAAGGGTCAGATGCAATCTTGTACCAGTTTGTGCAGACACTCTCTGATTTTGCAGCTCAGCGCCTCATACAAGTGGAAGGACTGCCTGTAGCTCAGTTATTCAACCATGAGCATCTTAGCAGAGATGAGAGGGCCCTCTCACACCTGCACCAAGGGCTCGTTCCTGTAGTACACACAAGCACTTGTTGAGCTTAAGCCAGAAAAAAAACTGAAAGCAAATCCTCAGCCTGCAGAGGCTGTGACTCTCAATCCTGTTCTTTGATCAGACATCAGCTCCTCCAGTTCTCGATAAGATTTGGTTTCATGACTACTTAATTAGACTATTACATTTAAATAGACAGTATTGCTGCTTTGGGAGAAAGATTTATCTCTGTCTTGGGAACTTCTGCATCACAGCCTCTGGATCCCAGAGCTTCTGTGGAAATATAGGTTGCTGTTCAACAGTCAGGTAGTATCTCCTGGTCCCACACCTCTTCCTTATGATCCTCTGTAGGGTGATATAAACAATAAAATAAACCTCAGAAAATCCCTAAAAGGCTTCCAAATCAAAGAAAGAAAGTAAAAGATAAATGATTAGCAAAAATTTTGTTGCCAGAATCATCATGAGCCAGAAGTGTTGGAAGACCTACGGCTAAATTAGCAAAACCCTACGGATAGCTACTGCCCATGTTACCAGGCATGACATTTCCATGCGCACAGGTGGCAGAGGGGCCATTCATGCACTTCGGCACTGCCCACTGCAAATGGAAGTTGCACTTGGTTCTGTCAATGGAGAGTTTTTGTGAAGCACAAATTTTATCCCTTCCTTCAAGCCTGAAGAGGGTTTGTTGCCTTCCTATCCACACGTCCTGACTGATATGGGCCAACACAGAAGAGCTATTGACACAGAAGGCAAGTCTCCTACCCCTTCAAAGCCTTTAAACAAGGACCTGCTATAATGTGTGTCTCTGGCTTGTAATTATTGGAAATGTTCAGCTCCAGAAGCACACGAATGTTTGACAAAGGAAGAGGTTTCCTTTCTTCTGTCTTTGCAACTAACATTCCTTTTTAATCATAAATACACACCTGAGTCTCAGTCATTAAAAAACAGATGTGCCAAACCAAGAAATATTACTCAGGTTGCTTTATAAAAATGCCATTTGCCCGTGTGTTATTGTGGCTCTGTGGGTAGCTTTCTCGCTTTGGGAGTGAAAGAACGTGAGTTCAGTCCCAGAGCACTGTTTGGTTACAATGCAGAACACTGGCCAATATTTACACCTCTAAATGAACACACATCACAGGCTAACCAGCACTAATACAAATCCAAACACCTATGGAAGACATCATTGAGGAGATAACAACCAGGACACTACCTTGAATAAAATTGCTACAGCACATATGAGCAATTCACTGCTGTATAAACACCTCTGAGATTCAGAGAAAGGAAATTACTGGTTCACAAATTACCACGAGTCTGTTAAATTTAGAGATCTAATATTGTGCTCTTCCACATCAGTTACAAGTTAGCAATGTGGCTCATTAAAAAACAACAACAAAAATAGAGTCAACAAAATATTGACCAGTAACTTTTACTTTGCGCCCAAAGAAATTGTGACTGAGGGTATTTTGGGCTGATTAATCAGACAGGTTACCGGGTAGACACACAGAGGAAGGAGGGACTAATTGCTCTCCCTCACCTTATCCCAGTGACTAGAAGAACCCTTAAGTCCTGTAACATGCACTTGGATATGCCTACAGACACAAAGCTGCAAATCCATGTTCCAAGAGGAACCGTGAGGCACTTCCCAGCCCACAGACTTTCTTAACCATAAGGTATTCCAGCAAGATTTCTTATCAATCTGTTAGATCTCATCTTAACATGCTGTAGCCACGTGCCATCTCCAATGTTGCATTTTAAAAATTGCATCTGAAGAATTCAGAATTCACATTTAGTTTTGTGAATATAAAAAGATGAATACATATATGTACATTTTGAAATAAAAATAGGTTTTGTGACTGTTTTTATCCATCTTTAATTGCAAAAATAATTTTTCCAGGTTTTGGCTCTGTATTAGGGAACATGACTCCTCCTGAGTTTTATTTAATTTGGGATAAAGATACAGCAATCCATCTTTTGGATCCTGTAAGCCAGTGTCCTGTCTAGTTTACTACTACTGGAGAAAACAAGGACTCTCAGAGTGATCAAATCTACCAAAGCTTCCTGACAGTACAGAGGTGTTGGCCAGCATCCTCAGAGGACATGTCTGTGATGATGGGTCTTAGGGACCATGTGATTTTGCTGGAAGACCTACCCAAAGAGGAAGAGGATTAGGATAAGGCTGTCTATGGCTCAAGACTCCATTTTACCGGCATAGAAATTGTGACAAATAGGTGGAAGGCTCAAGGTGGGAAGCCTCATGGTGAACAGTTCCCACAGCTGCAATGTGTAAATACATCCCATTCTCACTGGAGAGAGGGCACAGGGACCCAGGTGTGCATGCCCGGGGCCCCTGCATACATAGGGCTGGCAGGCCCGGGGGGTGGGGCTTCCCTCTCCTGCACCGACACGGGAAACCTTGCTGTGTACCTGAGAATAAACCTCTCTGTGCACAAAGACCATGGCCAGCCTCTGGTTAACCTGCACTTATCTTGGAATCACACAATGGGAGTGTACTGCAACACAGCAGGCAATGGCCAGAGCCTCAGTCTCTAGTCCAATCGGTCACTAGTGCAATGTAGTCTTCCAGAATGGAACAGCAGCAATTTTTCTGTGTCACATGCACAGCGCGAAGGCAAAAAAAAAAAAAAAAAAAAAAAAAAGACTCCTTTTCCTTGATTTTGTGTTTGTTTCTTTGAAGTGATTATATTAGTTGGTTGTTGGTGGTTTCGGTTTTGATTTTAAATGAAAGGAGGTTCAAATTAATCAATTCTCTGAAAAATGTGCTGTATGTCCTGATTTCTACTGTATTTTCTGCAGCTAATTGATCTATATCTCCTGGATCTCTGATAAATGCTGCCTTTTTGGATGATGCATATCCTCTGCCTCTTTGTTCTCACTCCCACCTCTGATGAGAGATTTCCTTCTCACTCTGATAAGACTCACAATATCTTTCTGATAACAGCTAGGGTTTCAGTGGTAAAGGTTTGTACCTTTAAGTAAACAGTAGTTGATTAGCTCTGGCATGTGCCGCAGCTGCCAGAGCCACTCAGAGAACCACAGCCCCAGAACGCTGACCCTTGAGTCACAAGGGGTCCGGGCTGCCTCTGTTGTGCCCCGCCACCTCTGTACCATTCAGGACACTCTGAAGGTGCAGCGCTGTTTTGTCCACTCACTCACAGGACCTCTGGGGAGGGACTGTGCCTAGTAGAGCCCTGACCTTGCCTGTGCGCACCGTACTCAAAATCTGTGGGATCAGCAACATTGCCAACTCCCTTGACAGTGTTAGCAGGAAGTTGGACGGAAGATCATGGTAAGTGAAAGAAGGAAAAGAAGATGTAGGATGACACAGGGTGCTGAGAGGCAAAGGGAGGTGCAGCCAGGGGTTACTGCACTGGGATGCATGAACGGCAGGGCCACCCCCTCTCCTCTGTGTGTGTGAAAGAGTGCGTGACACTGGAGAGGGGAAGCATTACATACCAACAACTTCATCAACAGGTCATGTTATAATTACACATCAGAGCAACGGTGGCATCATCAGCCAGCCAATGCCAGCTGCTAATTATAGTGTCAATGGAGTTCCACTGCAGGTATTTACAGCCTACTGCTTCACAGGCACTGCAGCCATGAATTATTCATTATATAGCCACCTCTGTTTGATTAGTCAAACAGCTCTCACAAAATACAAACCAGAGCTTAAAAGTGGATTTTGCCAGACCTCATTTAAGCTGTCATATAAATCTACCTTTTCAATTTATGAATAAGCAACCCATCAGTTTATCTTTTCTTTTCATAATGTACAAAGCAAATAAATTGGCATAGGAAAGCTTTTCTTTCTTGATACTTTTCTGTCTTTGCAAGCTAGTCTCTGAAGAAAGTAAAAACCATCAAAATGAATGCATCTTTTGCACTTCTCAAATACTATCTGCCTGCTGAATAAAGATTTTCTGATTTATTACAGAAATGTATTGATACAAGGTAAGAGAAAAGAAAATAATGGGGAACATTTGTATGCTTTGGTAAAGTCAATTTAATTAGCATGTGAACCACACAGATAAGTATCATCACTTCCTAATGTACTCAGTCTGGACACCAATCAAACCAAACAAGGCAAGCTTTTCAAGCAAAACCATTTGTCACAAAGTGAATTAAAAAAAACCCCAAAACCAACAAAGAACCAACTAAAGCCAAATACAACAAACTCAGCCCACTCTATTATTGTTCATTACAGCCATTGCTGAGGGCAAATGAAACTATTCAGTTTAATCAGCCTCTTACAAAAAATGTACTTATTCTTATAACCACACCAAACAAATAATGTAATTTGCATTACTGTCCTGAATACAAAACAAGTAAAAACGTTACAAATTTTAAGCCAGAAATCCATTTGCTTCTTTTTACTTATTCTATCCATGTATATAAAGGAGAGGTAAAATTTACATTAGCATAGAGACTCACCTCATAATTTCTTCTTATCAGGCCTCTCTCCACAAACCTGTCTACCTTTAGTCTGTGAGATCCTCAGGGAAGAGACAATCCTTTGTTACACATCCTGACATGGCCCAGGATTTTATTGAAAATGAAAAATTCTCCCTCAAGAGAAGCTCTGACATCAAGATTTTTTTTTTTTTGGTCAGAATGAAGGCCAAAAGTCAAAAATATGATTGAAAAATATGCTATAATTTACTTAATTGTATTTAAGCATTTTACTGTGATATTGTTCAAAAAGAAAAGTTTTCAATACCAACACTTTCTACACCATTTTGGGAATATTGAAATCTCCTTCCTAATCCAAGATACAGGAGTGTCATATAGAGTGATGCTTTAGCTAAACAATGCTCCCACTCCATCAGCCAACCAATTAACTTCTCCTGCAGTGCACTCTGCTTACCTCCTACAGTATCATGATGTTCACTCAAGAAGATATAAGTATTTATATTGATCTAAAACCAAGCATTAATCTCAGACCAGGAAATGTGAAAGACTTGTTTGACTTCTACATAGTACCCAGTAGAGGAATTATTTCAAGATTGATTGTTTCCCACTAAGCGGGAAAAAAACCCTCAAGGTCAGTGTTCTCAGGGGAAAATGTTTCATTAGTAATTTTCAATCACCCTGCAATAACAGTAACAATGGTAAGAAAAAGAATAAATACCATTAATCTTAAATAATATTATAAAACTACCACAAAACCTGTACTTCAGATAAAAAAGCAATACTAAATGGTGGGGGGGAAAAGTCAGCATTATAAACTTTGGAAAGCATACATGGGGCTGGTCACGAAATAGTTCCAAAAGGAATAGGTCAATAAACAAAGCATTTGCAAAAGGATCAGTAGAACAGAGTGAGAAGTCTCACAGGGCTCTTCATCCTCCCTAAGAGTCTCACTTGTAACTTTAGTAAGGGAAGTCCCACAGATATACAAGAATTGAAGGGAAGCTGAAGATCTTCAAAATGGCTCAAAGATAAAGGATATTCCATGTTCTTAATCAAACACCTGGGTTCCTCCTTCAAAACATACTTTCTGCTGCAAAGGGCACGTACCCCAAGTGTTTAGTTGTGATGTGTGGGAAAGCTTAGACACAGAAGTGTTAACTGGCCTTTACACTTCATACCATCTGGCCCTCCAGCCTTAGGAATGCACTCTACTTCTGATACTGGCAATTCTTATGGTCTATTTCTGTCCTATCCATAAATGTATAAACCCTTGTGAAATGTGCTACTAAATCAGGTTTGATCTTATAATCCTTTAGAAAGTGTTAAGAGTTGGCTACATTTCCATTGTGTTGGCAGTTGTTCAATAATACGTTTTTAATTTTTTTTTTTGTGTGTGTGCTTTCCTAAGAAACTGTCTGGAGTAATGATTCATTTACTGGGACAAGGAGATGACCTACAGTAAGATGAGATATTTTAATTGCCTCAGAGAAAAATGAGTGTTACTGTTAAATTGCCATTGTAAATATTCATTCACTTGTAAATACATTTTTGTACAATTATTGTTAGCTAAAGGCAATAACTTTGTTTTCTGGGTATTGAACAAAGGCATCTGCCTCAGTACAGCATCTAATCGAAGTCCTAGGCAAAGGGTTCCCTTTTTAAAATACCCTCCAGCATCATCCTTTCTTTACCTCAGATCCTCCCATTAAGAACAATCCAAAGATTGCCTAAGAGAATTGTATTAGGTACACTGATTACTGCAGAGACCTCACATCTAGAGTTTATAAATGCATTAGTGATGCCTCTTTATAAAGAGAGAAAAGGTTAAAACTAAACAAATAGGAAGGAGCTGGTCAGAGAAAAGGAGCAGCATAGGACTTCACATCAGGCTTTGAAATCTCTTGACCTTCAGTGTGAAGCCACAAAATAAAAATCATTTATCAAAAGTTCTCTCAGTTCTGTGCCGTACAAACCTCTGGAATTCTTTCAGGAGTCTTTGTCTTTCAAAATCATCCTTCTACTGGTGAGCTACAGCTATTCTCCAGGAGTCGTTTCAGGCAGGGTGTCACCCCTGCCCCGTGTCCTGCCAGCACACATCACTTGCTCTGGTGAGGTGGGTCCACCCTGCACAGCCCCATGCCACCATGCGGGCACTTGAGGATAGCTCATTCTCCAGCTGCCTCCAGATTTCACTGATTTTCTGATCATTTTAGTACCCATCCAGTCCTTACACCTAACATCAGGAGTACAACTTTGCCTTTAAGACAGATGGGGTGCACAGGGGTGCAGTAACTACTGAGTGGCAAGAACACAAAGCATGAGCATAAAAAGGATGGAAAAGCAGAGAAAAAACATGAATGGACTGAGTTTATTTCCCATTCCCCTGTGCCACTTGTGAGTGAAATTGAGCCTGGGAAGTAGAGAGGAATGTGGGCTAGGTGGGTTTTTTTAGATTTTTTTCTTGTTATTCTACTCTGATTAATTGTCATTATATTAAATTGATTTTCCCCAAATTGAGTCTGTATTGGTTGTGATACTACTGATGAGCAATCTCCCTGTCCTTATCTCAACCTATTTTATTTTTCTGCTCCAGTTCTATTGAAGAAGAGGAGTGTTAGAGCTGCTGCTTGGTGGGTACCTGGCAGCCAGCTATTGCATTCCCGTGGATTGCTTTACATGGGAGCAAACCTTTTACCTTTTTTTTTTTTTTTTTTTTTTTTTTTTGGGTGCTGTGATTGCCTGAGTGCCCTGTATGGGCAAAGCAACTACAATGACCTGCTTACAATAGCTGTAAAGTTTTTTTACCATCTATCCCAACAAAGATGCATGCTTTTAAAATCCCAGTACATAAACTTCACTTTTCAAATAAAATATTAGGAGTACCATTACATTTGTTTTAATGGCATATTTTTCTCTTATACCTTCTCTCACTATTATTTCACCAGTGTTATTTTCAGATTCTCATATCCTTCTGGTTGTTTTCCTCCTATGTGTTTATTGCTTTGCAGAGCTGCACCTGAAATATTTAATGAAAACAGAGAGTACAAACACAGAGCAAAACCTGCATGTTCCTCCAGTGCTTCCTGACCTCTAGAATTGCTTTGCTTTTTTTCATTAATGGCAAAGAGAGTAATTAGGATAGCAGAAGAGCATTTGCACCATTAATAGGACATTCCATTACTTTTAATCACAGGACTAAACAGAAGACAGACATGGGTTGAGGAAGACTCTACTGGAAATAATTCTCACAGGAGACAAGATGCCTCTCCTCAGAAGGAGATTACAATTTGAAGATAAGAACAGACATATAGAGGACAATGATCTGATATGTATCTGAGCTGGATGGGATTGCAAATATATTCCTCTACTCTCTATAGTCTGTGTTGTATAAGACTTAATGAGCTTCATCTCAAAGCCCTTGAGAGAAAAGATGTGTGTGTTCACGGCCCAAACCTAGAGTTCTGCAGCTCTCATCAGAATTCAAACACCATCTTTCTTAATATGCCATGGCCCAAGTATAGACCTGGTAAGTGAGGAACACCTGGGGTCAATGAAAACAGGTTGAAGGGCAGGCATTTTAATGTTTTGATTGAACTCTGCCTCTTTACTCTTGGATTCTGTTTCACATTCCTTACAAAAACAGCAACAACAATACTGAGTGCAGTGGAATACACGTGGATCATTGAGTAGCCTAGGCCTGAAAACAGAATGATGTTCTTCAGAACAAGGGACATTGGAAATACAGAGGAAGAAAAGTTCCTGAAAGGTTGACAGCTGCTTGATTGTCCCATTTGTATTTGCAGAATGACAGAAAATAAAACTTGATTTTAATAAAGAGAATAAATATAATGCGAGAAACAATAAATAATGATCAAAATAGGTCTGTATTACAAAGATTTCTAGGTGATTCTCCTTTGAGCTGAGAAATAGAATTTGCACAGCTTCTCAAGAACACTTTACCTCAAAGATAGTTTTTTATCCCAGAAGTTTTTGATTCATCATTCCTGGATTTGGAACTTGCATTTAAAACAACTGTAGTAGCTAACAGGAGTTACTCAAAATTCAGCTAATATCTATATTCCCAAGAGTTTGCTAAGAAGTATATAACTACTTCTAGTTAGAGTCCCACCTTCCTGAATATTTCCAACCATGCAGTCATTGAACAAACAGACACATTTTTGACATGCCAGCAAGCAGGTGGATTTATGACACATAACTGCATAACTTTACAGGACAAAACCCACATCTAAGTTAATTGACTTTGACTCCCTTTATGATTAAGGGAGAAAAACAGTTATCTATAGCGTCCATACTGTTGATCTATTTCATTTCTGCTCTAGGATAAGTTACAATTTAGAAATGTCAGTTTCTCTCTACTCACTGCAAAAGGAGCACAAGACGTTCATGTGATTGTAGTAGCACCCTAATCATTCTATTGGTATATTATTATCCTTTCATTACCTTTTTTCTTGTACTGCTCTCTCAAAGGCTACAGAACATCTGTCTATTTTATTATTTATCACTCCTCCAAGTGTTCTGTCATTTACCTACTGAAACTAAGATTTTATATTATTTTCTTCCAGGATACAGATGAAAGAAAAATGTTAAAAAGCACAGGACAAGAGGTGATTTCCACAGAGCTCCACTAGAAATGCCCCCCGTGTAATGATGAATCTTCATTGCCAATGGCTTTTGACATCTGTCAGCCAGACAATAATACAAGTATGTCATGTTGATTGTATCACTTGTTGTTTTTTTAATTGAAAATGTCAGGCAGCATAAAGTCAAAACTAATTAACGATTATTTTACATTTACACTAATACTTTTATCAATAGATATCAAATTGCTTTGACAAAATCTATTTTCAGTAAACTGTTTTAATAGAAATTGATCATATTATGATCCTATCATAGCTTAAGGATTTGAATCCTGTATCAGTCATTTTATGTTTTTTTTTCCCAGGGAAGTTTTCCTGGGAATAGACTTATAGCACCTTGGGCCATTGTTGCTGGCAGGAAAGAATAATTGACAAGCCACAGTGAATCTGAATACTGGAGGGCAATTAAGAACCTCTGAGATTAGAGCTCTTGACCTACTTGATTATCTTACACTTACACTGCACTCACTTGATTCCATAGCTTTTTCCTAGGTATTGACTTTCTTTCCCATCAAGAAGATTGCTGATAGTCCACGAAGTCAGGCAGGAAATCAAGCCAGTTCTCACCACATTGCTGCTGCTCACACTTACCTCTACTAGAAATTATTGGCCAAGGTCCCTGGATGTCCCCAGCTTTTGTCTCCATGTAGCTGTCCCACCTTGGGATCTTTCCCCATTTCAGTATCTTCACCACCTCATTTCTCAATTTCTTTCCCTCCAAGACCATTTTTCTCTGGGAACCCCTCTTTTCAACACTATGTCTTTGCAGAATCCTCAGTCCTTGTTTTTCCTCCAGTCTAAAGAGTGTTTGTGTCTAACAGTTTAGGCACAATTTGACCAGCCCCCTAACTGGGTGGTTCTGTTTCATGTCTTATTAACTGGAGGATTTGGGACATGTCACTTTGGGTTAGTCCAGGTAGCATCACATTTTACAAGTATCTTGAACAAGTTGCAGTGGCCAAGAACAGGTTTTAGTGTGAGAGTTGAAAAGTTCAATTATGAACACAGACATACATATTTGTTTATCTGCCACATATTAGTGTCCATAGTGCAAGCTAGTTTTTCACTTAAGACATCCTTTTTTTTCCATAAATAACGGCCCTGTCTTCTACTCTTTCATTGTATTAATTAATTAATATTAATGGCCTAGATAGATCTTCAGTCAGTTCTTTAAGGATACTAGAAAAATAAACCCAAATTAATCCAAATATAGTAACCTCTGTTCAGCACTCTTTTTAGTCAATATTGGAGAAGAAAATACAGCATCATTGTGAAGTAATATTAAATTTTCTTCATCCTTCTCCACATCTTAAAAATAGAACAGAAGATTTTGATGAGTATTTCTCCTATCTGTTAAAAGCAACAACCTGCCTCACCATAACCTTGCTGGAGAGGAAACAAACAGCCTTAGCACTGAAGTCCCCAAGGCCCACTGCTGCCAAAACCAGAACATGCAGCTACACATTAGCAAAACTCTCCTGCTGCTACTCCTTATTCATGTCATAGCTTTGATTGTGAGTCACAGTCTCACCTGCATGATTTTAGCAGTAACTGGAAGGCATTCATGTCATCAGTAGATCTTCTATATTGTCTATTTTATTTTATTTTCAAATTAAAATGTTAGGAAGTAACAGCTGGGTAATTACCAGAGCTGTCAACATTGAATTCGTGCTGATATGGTGATACCAGGGCGCTCCATCTCCATGTCCTGGGACTTCTCCAGTTATCCAGGGAAAGCTCCTTGCTCCCCCATACTGTCCTCGCTACGGAAGCAGGTTTGACTTACATTACACAGTCTGAGCTTGATTTACTGTCATCGTGCAGCTGCACTGACCAAGCCTTAGACAGCACCCAGAGCACTTTGTATGCATATCTTATTGCCCTTTTTCCCAGTCCTTGACCCTTATTTTCATTCTTGTACCTTCTTTTGTCAGGCACAGCCTTTTACCAAATTAACAACTTGTCCCAGTTATGTTTTCCCTACTGGTCTCAATTTTCTTACCTCCACACCCAAATCAACTATTTCTGATATTGCTATTTCCTGGATAATATTGTCTCTGCAACATATTGCTGTGCCAGTTTTCCAAGTATTGCTCAGCCTTGGAAGATCTGCTCCTCTTCAGTTATCTGACGAGTCTGGCCATCTCATCTAACTTCTCCTTAGCAATCTATGAAATCCAGACAGTGCTCATGGCACTACCTTCTCTCAGCTTCTCACTCAGATATCCAGAATATCCAGCAATTTCTCATGTCTGCTAGTTTTCCTCTGAGCGTTTTGTTCAGCTAGCTGAACCTCAGACCAGCACCTAGACAGTGGTCTAGACATTGAATTGTAACCCTAAGAAAAGACAAAGGAAATTAAAAAAATCTTACTTTCAGAATCAAAACAATAAACAGCTATGCTAATGAGCATTTCCCTGTTGCTAAACAAACTTAGAGTGAAGATGCTGTCCCGGGACAGTGTTGACCTACAGAGGTAAATCTCAGCTACCCTTGTGGAATCATGGGTCACACTACCCTACAGAAGTACCTTAGTCAATAGCAAAATAAAGCTGAAATCAAAGGAGACTCCAAAGACTTTTATGAGACTGTTTTGCATCTTAATAGCAACTAGGTAAACAGAACAGATAGATTGGTTTGGGAAGAAGTTATGAAAACCCCAGTGACATTAAAGGAAAAAGAATTTAGTAGCAAGGTACAATACAAAATAAGTTTGCATATGGAATGATTATGTAGAGAACCACAAACTATGTTTTTCTAACTGAAACCTTAAAAAAATTATGTGAGAAATAAATGTTTTAAACTAAATTACACCATTTTTCTACCTGATCATTATGGGATTGGAAATCTCAGAGGATTTTCAGAGTAGACACCATGGATAATTTACTTTCAAATAGACAAACTAGGTATTAAATACTTATGAATAAGTGTTATAATGTCCCTAGAGTCTTTGCTGTGAAGCAGCTGAAACTTGATCTTATAAAACAAAAATTTGGTTTGTAAAACAAAGAAGAGTTACTTCCTTTTTTTTCCTAAGCAGAAAAATATTCTATCATTAAAGTGATTTAATTCCTGAAAGGGTATTTGCTTTATGCATGACCATTAGCTCCACAGAAATCGGTCTCAGACAAGTTAAGCAGAGCAGTTAATGCCAGGCACATAGACAGCCAGGGGAGGAAGCTGTGTGAAAAACAAAAGGCTGAAAAAATATTTCCACAAGTTTACAACAGTGAAGTGATATGTGGCTAACTGATGTTGTTCATCTCACATAATCTTACAGAAGTCGTTCACATAACGAAGACCTACTGTGTCAGAACATCCCTAACCAGACACCCAGCAGCTCCTGAGGCTCACTCGTGTGTACAGGTTACTTGGCAACTTGCTCATGAGTAGGCACCCACACAGGGTTACCGAGCTTTAGGTGTGTTAGGGAGGGCTTCCTGTTGCCTACGTACAACCACTGGAATGTAAGCGGGATACTGCAGATAGATGGAGGACCTCTGGGAGACACCCACAGCCCTGTGCTGGCAGCAGAAAACCATAAGGACCTCAGCACGAGGTACCTTCTGCTAGGGCAACTGAATCCTACACCTGCTATTCCAAACTGTCTAGTTACCACTTTGTTGTGAACAAGATAATGTTGCATTATCTAAAAAGTCAAATCTAAGGTACCTTTGGGCTTAACTGCATAACAAATGTAGGGATACCATTTTAGATTTTTTCTCACTTTAAATTAAATTTTAAGTCAAACACTGTAACATTTCCATATGAGGAAAAAAATCATGAGGAAATGAGTCCTGTGAGTCAAAAAATATAAAAAGTTAATGTACATACAGAGTAAGGACATACCAGTGCAGTCTGCTGTGCAGTTTGATAAAGCAGAATTCATTATCAACAACAATCTATTTATTAGTGAAACAGACAGGAAAATCATGAAAGGAAAGTCCTATCAGAGATATTATTCTACTTAGCAGAATCCTGAATGTGCTTTTCACTGGCAGAAGGGCATAGATAATCATAGTTTACTTGTAATATCAGTAGGGACAGATGTTTTCTAAAATGTAAATAAAAAGTATCTGAGAAGCTATCATCAACAGGAATTTGTCTTTCCTGAATTAAGCATATTACTGATTTTGCTCTCTGTAATTATGCTTTTCACTTTTGACTGCCCCAGCATTAAGGAAAAACATAATTTATTTCATTTGGCAGCTTGGTGTTAAATAGTAAGAGTTAAATATCATTGACTTTGAATTTTAATTCTTTGGGTTTCCTCTTCACTCTCTTTGGCTTTAACTCTTTGATACCTGGTAGAAAAAGTTATATTTAAATAAATTCTCCAGAAGAATCTATTTTGTCATTTGCAGTAAATTTATTCACATTTTTCCTCAGGACATAATCCTATGAGCTGATATCACCTCTTTAATTTATTTTTTTGTTCTTTGGCCCCAAAAGTATATTTTGTTTGAGGGGTTTTTTTGTTGGAAAATACTTCACAGCTGTCTCTTTAACTTGGGTAGAATGGAGTTAGAAGTTATTGTGCATATTAGTGCAATTCTAGTTGGTTCTTTTGCAGTAATAACAAAATAAAGACCATTTAAAGGAAGAAATAACTTAAAACCTCTGATTAGTCTCAGAGAAAAAAGCAGTCTAACTGATACCACACCAGGATGTGAAATCATCATAATCATGAGTCATCTCTTGAGATTAAATCTCAGGCTACATGGTTAGGTACAAAGGGCAAGGACCTCCATTTGATCAGATGCTGCTTCAGGCAGTTCCTCCCCATGTAGCTCAGTAAAAAGCAAGATATCTTAGTCCTTTGTGCCAATAGCTCTGTGAGTGGCTTGCAGGCCAAGTCTGTCTCCTGGTTGTGAGTCCCAGCCAGTTCACAGCGACCTCTGAGCAGGCAAGGGGGAAGCTTTGACTCCAGCTCACCCAGCAGAACCAAAGCATACAGACATCCCACCTCAACAGTCCTAAAAGCTTGGGCTTACTCTGCAGCCTCCATCTAGTCTGTCTGAAAAGACTCTTATCATCTGCCACTAAAGCAAGTTCAGGATTCAAAGAGTAGATCTCTCTATGGAGAACTGAATTTGTGATCTGCTCAAGAAGTTACTACTCACCCAACATCATATTTTCTTATTCAATGAACTGTTTACATCTCTACTCTAAAGCAAGTGTTCCTTTGTTTTGTGACCACGTAGAACTAACTGTCCAGACCACGGGTGAGGAAACTGTAGTGTGAAGGTGTGGGCTGCTCCCTTTGATCCATATTTTTCATGTTTCTGCCAGTTATTTCCTCTCGATGCACTTCTCTTTCTCCTTGGCCTACAAACATTCAAATGTTTTTCATGAGAATATGGTCCATGTTTTTTCAGTTATTTGTTATCCATTCAGCTTGAGGTGCTTTTACCTGTACAGAAACAATTATTTCAGGAGTGTTTAGTGGAATCTTGGTGGTAGTGTTAAACTCTGATTTGCAGTTGCCAATTATTTATGTGTTTAAAAGATGGATGGTTTCAGTAAGTCTGTTGCCATCATACTCAGGCTTAAAACCTCTTCAGGTGTCTTCAGGATCTACTGCCATTTTCATCCATGCTCTGGCAAGAAAATAAATTATTGACTTCATCTTCTTGATTCTGCTGCTGTCATTATAGCAAATAAAAATTAATAACTCCAAAATCCCTGGGCCTGGTTTAGTCTAACAAATAGCATTAAATTATCATGCTTTGCTGATAGCTTTTTAATTTTTACCTCTGGGGATTTTATGTTATTATGAAATTCATCCTGTTACCAAATATGAATAAATTGTCCATGTCAGTCGTCTCAACACAGATGTCATATCCTGCAATTCACTTTAACTCCAAGCCCCTAAGAGAAAAAAGAAAAGAAAAAATGTACCTTTCTCAGAACTGCCTGGCTCAACTCTTTGAGAAAAGGACCAAAGTTCTAAGAAGAATTTAAAGCTTCAGTTCTATCAGCTCATGGTTGAACACCTGAGCTAGAAGAGTGCACAGCTGTAACCTGTGCTGCTGACAGCTCAAAGGACTGTGCTCCCCAGCAGAGGCTGGAGGGAGGCAGTCAGGAAAGACATTATTAATAGGCTATTTCTTAATCTCAACATTGGGCATAGGACTACCCTGACCCTGGTCTTCTGTAGACCCTCTCACACTATGGATCATCACCGGTAAGAGTCTAAGAGATACCTATCTGAGGACAGAAATAAATTACATCCTGGAAGAGACCCCAGCACACAATGTGTATGTTCACTGTATTTGTATCACACTAAATCTCTTTTCTTAAGCTGACAACACTGAGATCATAAACAGCACATGCAGGAACCCAAACTCAGGTTACAATTTTTTTAGCACAGAATGATTATCACTTCACAAGAATTGTCATCCTTTCTCTTGTGTGGGTAATTTATATTCCACCAGTAGTAGACTGGCCCATTTTTCTACTGGAACTATTTTAAAGTATACCTTATTTTTTTTGCTAGATCATGTACACTTAATTGGCTAAATTTTTGCATTTCTATCTTAAAAAGAAAGTTATTTGTTATTCTCTTGATGAGAGAATTTTTAATTTCATTGTATTTTGGCAACAAATAAGTTGTATTGTTTTTTCTGTTGTTGTTGTTGCCCAAAGTTAGATAGAATTTTGCTTTATGAGCTGAATGGAAGTGTATTATTTGCCGGATTAGTGGAATTCAATACAAGCTGCTGACTCTGTGTTGTTTACCTCAGATAATAATAAAGAGCTCAATCCTCTTTTGCTGAAGTGTTGGTACATAGCAACCTGTTTCCAGGTTAATAATGGATAATCGTGACAAACACATACCCAACAGGGATCTCCCACAGCATAGATAAGTCTACACCTCACTGCAAGAACAGTTTCAGGAGCATGGTATATTCCTAGTTTGCTTCCTTCCTGTCCAAAGAAAGGATTTGTAAGACGTTGCGTGGTGCTAAACGATGACCTAGGAGCTTCTTCTGATGGCACACTGTGACCTGACTAGTAAGATATTCATGTGTGACCTCATTTGGATACTGTCCTTGAGGCATGTCTGGAACTGTGCTTATGATTCACTGTTTGGATGGCAATCTTTTCATGGTGGATGATTTTGGGATAGTCCCAGAATACAATTTTCATGTGCCCCACTTCTGATAGATACCTGCTAAACTGTACTTTGACAACTTGCCACAAAAACTGACACTGAAATTAAATTACAGACTTTCAGTGACAGCTGAATATGACTCCAGACAAAGTTTCTCAGCAAAAAGGATCTAGGAGAGCTATAACTGAAACAAAAGACTGCATGGAAGAGGGTAAAAAGGGTCATCCAGCCTATAGGATGGCTTCCATCTGAGAGGAACTCCATTAATTTGATAATGCAGTTATAAAAGGAGAGAATAAGGAAGAGTAGGGAAAAATATATTAAAAGACTATCAGATCATTAAAGACATAGAGATGGTGAATGGGGAACATCCACGTAATCTTTCTCACAACTCTAGGGAATATCTAGTCAGATGAAGAAACTGCAAATCAATTTTCATGCAGAGTTAATCAAATGCTACTTTGGGTTAGAGCATACAACTTCACAGCTGTCATTACAGGCTTGCAACTTTGCTAAGGGAAATATTCTGATCCTAATCCAAGGATCAAGCAAACAAGTTGGTCCTCTGATACTGTATAATGTGAACTCCAAAGGACCACTAGATCCTACATTCCCAGCAGTCAGGCAGAATTGAAACCTACTCAAAGTGCACCGTCTCTCTTAACCAGATTACACTCATGAATTTATTTTTCATTTTAAAAAACCCAGAACATGGAAGTGATACTAAACGGAAAGGGTACACAAGGACAATGGTAGTTACAGTTCTCTTGCAAACAAGTGCACTCAAGAAAATTGTGATTCCACGTAAGGAGATTCCTTTCATCATGCTCTTCTTGTGCATCTGGAGTACTTGAAATATATCGCTACCTGCTTCACTTCCTTAGGGTGAGTATACGACGGTTGTTTAAGTACCTCCTAAACCAAACATAGTATAAAATCTAAGTCCTCCCACTCTTCTGTACAATTAGTTATAAATCACAGTTTTCTGTGAATTCAGTGCACAAGCTGATTACTGTGGTATTAATGAGGTGGTTAGCTATAACTTCTGTTGTAAAATATGTGATTACTGAAATTCTGTAACAAGTTAAAAGAATTGTCTGAGCTGCAAAGAATAGGTTAGTTTAGCCAGCATGATGGATGGATGGAATCTAATGAAAGAAATACCCTTTGTGTGTTTGCATTAGAGACTCTGCATTCCTCAGAGGCAGACTGTGTGATCGTGAAAAAAACTTGACACTCTTTTCTTTGTGGTGCTACTGGCACATATAACCAAAGAATAACTTTTCTGATTGACATAGGAGGAGAAGAATGAAATAGGAAGAGAAGTACTGGGATACTCTCAGCAAATTGAATATCAGGAACAGGGAACACTGGGGTACTGGCAGCTACCCATTTGTACCTCTGGTTATGTATTGAGCAGTAGTATAAATAAAAATTTGAATCAAAAGAAACAATCAGTTCTCAGTTCTAACCCTGTGGCAGAGAAGTTCTTGCCAGAAGGTCTCTTCAACCAAATATCTGAGTGATGGCTTGGAAAAGGATCCTGAAGGGAAGCTGGAAAACAAAGCTATCATCTCAGGTCAGAACTGACAGGCACTTCATTTTACTTTTCTTCCTCTCTCTTTTACTCTTTTTTGTTTTATTTTTTAGTTACCTTTTTTGTTGTTGGTGGTTTTTTTGGGGGGGTTAGTGTAGGGTTTTTTGAGGGAGGATTTCAGGTTTTGTTTATTTTTTTATTTGGGAGTTTTGTTTTGATTTGGGGGGGAGGGGTGTTTCTCCCCCCCCCCCCCCCCCCCTTCTTTTCTCTCTTTTCTCTATTTCCAATTTGACAATCAGTTACCTAGCCTGGTAATGACCTAAATGTCATTTATCTTTCACCTCAAAATTTCTCCAGTAATTAGCCTGGTCTCAAAATGAACTGCCCAGTAAACAGTACTCTTGTTTTGACAGAAATGGAGAATCTGATCCTAGCATTGTCAGATGCATTTTCAAGCTATGTCTAGGTAAATAGTTCATAGCAGAAATGGCTTCAGAATTGTTCCCTTGTAGTTTCAATCTGTTTAATGTTGCTTTGTTTGTCTGAAACTTGGTTTGATTCCAGTCAAAACTCAGAACAGAAAAAGTATGTCACACTTGGTGCTCCATTTATGCAATGGACATTGCATGGCACTCCCCTTTCAGTAGGTGCTGCTGCAGGCAGAACATGGGGAGACGACGGGGAGATTCCTGAGCCTCTTTGGACCAGCTGGGCAGCATGAACCTACCAGTTGGCCATAGCGTAATGACATCCATGCTGGCTTTTTAAATTCTCAGGTGTATCATGAAGCTGCCCGAACCAGAAAGTCCTGCAAACAGATTGAGAGAGCCACAGCAATGCACATAAACAAGCATGAAAGATGTGCTTGAAGGACAAGCATTTGAAAGGGACTACAAAGAGTCACAGCTGTAGTTATTCCTGACTTGTAACACTGGTTGGTTTTGTCTGCAGCAGTCTGAAGCTGCAATAGTAGTAAATATTAATAACATTATTATATCTTGTCACATTGTACAGGGGTTAGCTGGAATAGAGTTATTTTTCTTTGTAGTAGCTCCTATAGTGCTGCTCTGAATATGTGACCAAAGCAGTGTTGAGAACACAGGGATGTTTTAGCTGTTCCGGGGGAGTGCTTACTCAAGGTGAAGGCTTTTCTGCTGCTCCTGCTGCCCCGCCAGACGCCACGCTGGGGTGACACAGCTCCAACAGTGGACCCCAACCAGAAGAAGCTGGAGGTGACACAGCTCCAACAGTAGACCCCAACCCACCAATGGGATAATCCACAACGTATAATACTGTGCTCAGCAATTAAAAAGAAAAAAAAAATGGTTGGGGAAAGAAGGATAAAGGGGGTACGTTTGGAGTTCTGATGTCTGCCTTCCCAAGTAACTGATACAGTTGATGGAGCTTTGCTTTCTTGGAGACTGCTGCCTGCCCATGGGAAGTAGAGAACAAATTCCTTCTTTTGCTTTGCTTGCATATACAGCTTCTGCTTTTCCATTAATTTCTCAGTTCTACTCTTGTGATTCTCCTCCCCATCCACAGCAACAGGATGTGTGGGACTGAGCTCCTTACTGGTACCACAACAAACAACTACTTCTGGCCTTATTTGATTTTTCACAGCACTATAAGGAGGCAGGCCTGGACCAGGTAGAAGTTACATCCCTTCATATGAAAGAATCCAACTAACATTGCCAGGTGACAAGGAACATTTTGAAACACTTGGAAAGAGTATTTTTAAAATACTATTAAAAAATAGTATTTTAAACATTACTAATAAAAGCTTTCATCATTATTAAAATTATGCATTTGAGAAGATATTAGCCCTGAAAATTGTATGTTGTTTCATAGAACATATATAAATTGACAACATCTTTAATTTATCCCTTAATTTATCTTCTATCTCAAATTTTCTTAGTATTAAAAAGTGTTTTTCATGCCAGAAAAAATGGCCAGATATTCTAGAGTTAAGTCACATTTTCTGTCTGTTGTATCACATAATATATTCCCAAATGCCTGGTGACAATGCACATAATTACTTTTTAATTTTTTTTCAAGTACCTCTCATCTGGGAGTACAGAATAGCCTAAACTACATCCTTTATAAATATTACATGGAAGAGCTTCTGACTATTAAGATAAAAAGCTACTCATTTCAGTACACCCCAATTGAAAGGAGAAGTTGTCATTTTTATAATAGAATCCAAATCCTGTTTATTTGTTTCAGCACTGGTGTCTGCATGAGTCAAAGGCAGTGGTAGTAATCTGGGATTCATGGAGTTGCACTGGAAGCGTTTGACAAAATCTGCTAAAATATGAATCTGTAGTAGATTTTCCAGTACACTTTATGCAATATAGCTCACCTGCAGACCATGGTTTAAAGGAGCATGGATGCATGTTGACACAGATGAGCATGTGGAAGTGAGAGTCACCACTCCTGTCCCCCTCTCTGACTCTGCAAGGAGGAAAGGGAAGTTGAAAGCTGGTTTAAAGGTGACTCCGACACTTGCGGACTCGGTTCTGCAGCCTCCAGTTCTGCCTCAGTAGTCCTGCCACACACTACCTGTTTGTGGTAAAACCTCAGAGCCCTCAGGTACAGTTGTTTCATCAGATTATTCTCCCTTCTTGCACTCCTTCAGTTCTGCTTTCCTCTTCAGCAGTTCACTGCTCTGCAACGACTGAGTCAGGGAGAGTGGCTGTACTGAGGTCCCCGTGCCCCTTTGCCCTCTCAGAAACCATCCCTGGTGTGTATCAGATTCATGGGAGGGTCCAGTTAGCAACCCAGGCCCAGGTGTTGAATTTTTAGGAAACAAACTTAAGGTTTTTTTCTTGTTCTTATTCTTATTCAAAATCTTATTCTGTATTATACCATCATGAAAGGAAAGCAGCTTCAGGACATGCAAATTCTAATCTCTTGCTGACTATAATTCAAATCTAAAGGAAAATACATCTGCTTCAGGCCTTGTAGTTTTGGGAATTCTCTTTCAAAAAATTTCAAATGCAGTTCCTTGGAGTATATCTGAACTTCCTCTCTTACAGCCACCCCCTCCTTCCATCTCCATCCCCCTCCCCATATTGCAATGTAAACTTAAAAAAAGTCTATTCTTCATACCATTTTCACTCATTTTCTGAGCAAGGCAATATACAAATGCAGTGCAGTGTTGCATACCTTTTGAACAGCTTTTCTTCTGTTCATGTTTATTTATCTTGGTTTGCTCTGCCACAGGCCCTTCTGTCATCCTTAATCTCAGAAAATAACTCTCTTGCTCCTCTAGATCAAAGTAGAGACACTTCTTGGAAAACCTGGTGCCCTGGTTGTCTTCCTGATCTGTCCTTGTGATCTGGTGCTGGCAGCACCTGCAGTGACGGTGCCTCCAGGCTTCAAGCCTACGGAGCCAGCCTCATCCCAAGGGGTCTGACGCAGATCTCCACATCCTCTAGGAGGTCCAAAAGGTCTATGTCATAGACAGTTGTAGGAACTACTGATGAACCAGCTGTATGGGTCCCTGCAAAGAGCTGTAGCTCAGTAGCAGCAGCACTGTGGCAGGGCAGACAAGAACCTGACTCTCCTTTTGTGGCCTGTCAGGCACAGACCAGCAGGATCAGAAGAACAGCTCTTCAGAATCACTAAAAGTTGCCTGCAACTCTCAAACCTGATCTAAATGCCAGGAAAGGAGAACAGATCCCCATGGCGATGCCAGAAGGATGGGGACTAAGCCCTCCAGTTTGTTAAATTCTTCTGGGAAATACAGTCTTTATAGCTCTCTGTAAATAATAAGTTTTACCATAGATGGTAATTTCAAGATAAATTTTAGTGTTGTAGAAGTAAAGATTTTTTTAAACTTAGAATAATTTATCTGATAAACACAGATATGGAAATGTGTAGCAACTTCTTAGTATGCTGTGATATCCTCAGAGGAAGCACACCATTCTGTAATTTTATGATGTGGAAACACCTCTTCAGCAAATACAGAAGTAATACTCAGCAAATGGCACAGCCTAGGTTCTGGAAATTATAATCAATGTGTGAGAATCTTATGTTATGTTCCCTTGATGGGAGGCTGACAAGTACCTACTTGTGCATGCTGCCAAGCACATCTCTGGCTGGAAGTGGGATTCCTTACCCAACTCAGCCCTTACAGATGAGGGTAGCTACACTGAAGATTGAGATTTGGAAAAGTCTGATCCCTCCTCACACTACTCTTGGCTACTAGACCTTACTAGGCATTGAAAAAATGAAATGATGGATGAGTTGACACTCGTGCACTCAACAAAGAAGGTACAAGAGGAAATTCTGGCTGATCTCAGCAAAAAAATTCTCTGCAGTGTGACCCTTGCCATGTCCTTCTGCTTGGGCAATCACTTATATCCAATAACATTTTAGGAGCTGATTCTTATATCAAATGCATTGAATGAATCTCAACTGCCTCTGACAGAAGCAAGACTTGAGACGTTCACTTACTCCTCAAAAGGCTGATTGTACCACTAACTGGCTCAGCAGACGACTCTGTTTGGCACATAGTTCTGCTGTACTTGATAGAAGCAAGCAGATTCATCACAATCCATTCTCATACTAATTTTTACTTTTCTGTATCATAGGATAAATTAATGGGGCCAATGTTCCAATTCTTCTACCTCGTTTCAAGGATTTTGATTGCCAAGTGGAAGAGAAATGGTTGATTATTCTAAATATTTAAAGAATTTTCTACTACGAACAACTCTGCGTACCTTGCAAATTAAAATTCATAATTCCTGAGTTAAGGTGATTTAAGTGTTTCACTAATCCTTGTTCTTTTTGCATGCAAATATTAGAACTTGACCATTTGTGTCATTTTTATAACAGATGAGATAGGTTTGATATTTGCCTAAATTCAGCATTGGGACAATAGGTGTATTTACTATTTACATAACCAGGTGTCAAAAATTATGCAATAACTAATTTTTTACTGCCACCTTGTGGTGCTGCAGGCTTTTGATGACAAAAATTAGAGAATCAAAGCTTATGAAAACCAAATAAAATCAAGGGACTATATGAATGTACTGACCATTTTTCTCTTTTTATCCTTTTTTCTTCCCCTCACCTCTTCTGGGATGCTACTTAATAAATATTTACTCCCTACTTCTGACTTTCATAATTTATCTCTTTTTTTTTTGTCATTTGTTCATAGGATCCCCCTATGCAATCTGCAAACTAAGAAAAATCTATCCTGTATCCAGGAACAGTATCTAAGCAGGCTTTTTAAAAAGAGATTGAAAAACATCTCCATGCCAAACTTTGCTTTTTAGTAAAATTTCTAGCCTGATTTCCAGTGCCAGTTCCTCCATTCTTCTAGAAAGTAAACTTTGTCTTTTCAAATACTTTATATAATTTTTACAGGACATTTTCTTGTTGGGCCTATGTTGAAGATACTTTTGGTTGTCAGTTTAGAGATCCTAAATGCCTGAGTAACATGACACTCACAGAAGGAACTTCCCATGGCCTTACTGCACACCTGAAATAAAGCACTTGCAGCCTATAAGGTGCTTATCTGGAATACAGTAGACTTTGAAAATTTCCCTAGATGCATCAAGTGATGTTGCAGACCTGTTCATATTTGTGCTGACATTGATTGCTTTTATTTTCCTCTCCTGTAGTGCTTGTGAGAGAACCATGTCATACCTGTACTGTGATCCCTATTTTGAGGTTGGCATTAGACAGATTTCTCAGTTTTCTGGTTTCTGAGCAATGCTGAGTTACACTGCTACTGCTTCTGATGTCTGGGCTTTGTTAAATCCCTGCTTACAAGAACATTTCCTGCTGAAGCAGTGCTTCAAGGCTGAAGCTACAGTGTGTGCCATCAGATGGGGCTTTTTTGTGAATCACGGCTCCTTCCCAAAACCTCATTGAAAGCTGTTTTTGATCAGCAGTTCATGAAATCAAGCAGACCAGCTACATCATGTCCTTTGGTAGGAAAATGTGCTTCAGATAGGCTAACTCCTCACTTCTGCTTTTTTTCCTGTACCATGAATTGGTTTCAAAATCACTGCAAATCCGTGGGGGCTGTGCAGCTCGCAATGTCTGGTGAGCATGCGGCGTATGTTAGGTGAAACCTCTGCATTAAATCTATGTGAAATGGCTATGCTAAATGTAGAGGACTAGACTTGAGAAGCATGTTGATTTATTTCAGCAAACAAAATCACTCATGGAAAGAAGAAAAGGGGGAGGGAGGCTGATCAACAGAGGCTGATAAAACTGACAGTTCTATTTATTTAGATGGATATGAATGAGGCTTTAATCCACCCCTCTTACACTGTGAACAGAGCAGATTAGTGTGAAAGACATGCCTCAGCTGTGGCAGCAGGACAGGTGACAATCTAGTGTGAAGTGACTTCCCCCCTTCATACCAATTCTGCTTCCCCAAAAATTCTGCTTCCCTTCAGGAGTGGCTCCAGCCACCATGTGTGTGAAGGATTGTTTTACTGCGGCATTTAGACTGGCTCCCTGCCTGGGAACTGCATAACTCTCATCATGCCCTTTCACTTTATACTCTTAATTTACTTCTACATAATCTACCAGTTCCTCAGGGTGAGGGCTGCTGCAGAGATAAAACCCCAGTGTCTCTGCTGGGGAACTCTGGTACAACTGCTCAGCTCTCCTGGAAGATTTCTGCATGGCTGTTAAAGTATCCTTGGTCTACCTGCCTTCTCCTTTCCCATGAGCTGGCAAGGGGTCACATCTCCCAGCAAGATGCCTGCCACACGAAGGGACAGAGGGGCAGCCATTTTTCATATGCTCATGAATATTTACCCACATTCATTGTCCTGACAGTAGAGAATGGAAATTCTTATATATGTCTCTGTGTTCATGTGCTTCTTCTGTTGGTCTTTCAGTACCTCTTTCGTGTTCTCATAGAACCTTCCAAATTTCAGCACTCCACCTGTTACCTATATTTGGGAGTTAAGGGTCTATAAGAGGAGGTGAGAGCGATTAGCAGTTAGTGAGCAGCCAGGATGGATTTCAATTCTAATTCTGAGGTACTTTTAAAAAGAAGTCTTCAGAAACCTTAGCACAGGAGAAAGCTGTGGGACTTGTCAGTGGAAATCAGGGTAGAACTAGAGGACATATGTCCTTGGTAACATATTCAGCAGATTTAGGGAAGGAAGAAAGGAAGAATGGAGATGACACAACTGAAATACAAGATAATAAAAGAGTGAGGTCTTTTGAATTGAATGATTTTTATAACCTCTATTCTTTTGACCATCTGTTAAGATCAGGTTCTTAATATTTTAGAGAGAGAGATGCCTCTCTCTCTCTAAATTAAGGTGCAAACGAGACCATATGCTTAAGTCAATAGTACGGGTTTTATTTGACAGTAAAAGAGAGAGAGACACAGAGACAAACAGAGAGAGAGAGTAAAGAGAGTGAAAGACATAGAACGAGGTGGGGGGAGAGAAAGAGAGGTACAGAGGCAGAGAAAATATCACCACTCCATGGATCCCAACGATGTCCCATTGATCCTTTCCATCAGGTCTTCTTGGTGGGGAGGGTCCCCCCCGAAGCACAGAGTCCGATGGGTTAATATACGCTCAGGCCAGGTGGCGATGTCCAGGCACCTCCCCCGAGGGGGGGCAAGTTTGCCCTTGTCTCTTGCAGCAGACTTTGGATCTGCTGCATCACTCTGCATCACCTGCAGTCTGGTGGTGCAAGGCCCCAGAGTCAGTCTGGGGAGCACTTCGGGGGCTCTTTGATGGATTAAGACACCCCCTCAGCTGCTTCTCACGTGAATGCCCCGTGGTTGTGTCCTCCCCCGGCCAGTTTGCAGAAGGGAGGTTGAGTTCCCTGCCCCTGAGCAAGGTTACCACACACCCAAACCTGCTCCCCCCACCTCGGCTGGGGGGGAAATCTGTGCAAACCTGCTCCCAGCAAATGGGTCTGTGGGCTATGGCCTCCCCCAGCCCAAACCAAGCCAGAGATGATTCCTAGCACCGCTGCTGGGTTTGGCCTTTGTTCTTCTCCTCCAGCTTTGTTTACTTCTCCCCAGCCCTGAGATGATTGAAGAATAGTTTTCCTTTTATTTAATCTTGGCAGTTTAATTCTCAGTCCAAAGTTCCCGTCAGGCATTTCCAGGGAGGGGTGGGCTTCGGTGGCTTCTTTATACAGTTTTGCTATAATGAGCAAAACTTTATAACAATGTTTGAGGCATGAATTACTTCAACCTCTGACACCATCCCATTTATAAAATCTAGCAACTATGAGGCCACCCTATGATGCATGAAGGCAAAAATACCTCTTAGTGTTTGCTGTGCATAAGACCTACAAAGTATAGAATACAGGTGTTTGGGTTGTTTTGGTTTTGGGGAGAAAGTTTTGGTTTGGTTTTTTTTCAGAGGATTGCCATCATCTGGACTAGTGTACCATGAAAAATCTGGACATAAGGGTAAATTAGACTCAATATCAGAAACCAGTGTAACAGAGGAAGATAACGTCCAATTTATTACAATTTTTGGAAGACAAGAAAAATATGTACATACCAGCAGCAAACTTTATCTTTTCCCCTTTAAAAAATGGATGAGCTCAAAGGTTTATGAAACAATCACATGTTTGAGTAGAGAACTATGCTAGCATAATTTAAAGTAACAGAAACCAGTGATTATCACAGCTGATGATATCTACAAATACATGGTATCAGTTGAAAGAGGAGAAATAGTGAGAAGTCTGGGACAAGTACTGTGACTGAAAATATGGAGGAATAGAAAAGAGTCTAAGAGAAATTCTCAGAAAAAACCCACATTTTAATCAGATACTAGGGTGTTGAAAACAATATGAAAGGACCACAGCCAATAATTACAAATAAAAGATAAGAGAAAGCATCTCTAGCAGTTCAAATATATTTGTTCTGCCAAAAATCACTATTACAGCCTCACTCTATGGCCTCAGCTATTGGCAAATACAGCACTACAAGGATTAATAAACTGCTAACTGCGAAAAATCTGACGGTGATACTACACAGAACTTTGAAACCATCTTCAACAAAAGGAAAAGCATGACAGTGACCTCCACACTGGTCTTTTTGGTTAACAAGAAAGTGCTGGTGCGTGGAACAACATGGAAGGCCATTGCATTCAGAGTGTATTTTAAAGAGAGATTTTAAAAAGAAGTAGGGGTGAGTTCAGTGAAGTTCAAGCCAGCTTTCACTTATGCTCAGATAAGACACTGGAATTTTAAAATTACTGTTTTCACTGCAGGTTCTAAGCAGAAATTTGGTGGTTTAAGAAGGACTGTGAATAAATGCTACATCTTTAGAGATTTAAACAAGGCACCACTCAGCAGGAAGCTTGGGACTTTCATGCTGGCTTTCCCCGCTCCTCTGGGCACTCAGGAACTTGTTCCTGATGCTGAGGCTGGCCAGAACAAGCACCTGCTCTAGGGCTGTCCCTTGCAACCTTGTGGGTCAGCTGTCCCTGCACCTCACAGCACCTCACAGCACTGAGCCTGCACTATCCACGTGGCTGAACGAACCTCTTCCAGAGCTGATGCTCATGTAACACTTAGCATGGAGTTCAAATTTCTCTCCTGTCTGCCTGACTTTCACTGCTCTGTGGCACTACCTGTCTTCATCAAGACATAGAAAATGATAAAATCTAGTTGCTTTTATTTTTCTTCCAATCATCACATACAGATTGAAAATTATCTCCCTGTCCCTTTGGATTTACTAGACCCAAGCCAAGTCTTGTAGCTGATACAATAGTTTAATTTATAAATATAAATTCATAGCAATAGAATTGAATTTACATGACAGTCAAATGTTGTCAGAAAGGGGAAAGTTAAGGGAAGTAGCAATATAAAGGCTATGAACAGAACTCTCTAATCTGCAAAGAAGTGTCAGTTTGTTTGTTACCTCAGCAATATCTGGCACTCACACAGAAGGAAAATATCAGCGGTGGTGGAGCCCACCTGAAATGGGAATATATTCATGTTAATTGCAGTTATGTCACAGATTTCTGTAGGGAACTGAAAACCCAAGCAGGCAAAATAAAAGATGGATGGAAAGAACTTTTGTTTTCTTGTGTCATCACTGATTTATATATCATGTCAAGTTGTTCTAGACAAAAGCAACAATTTCAGGTATATTTTAATCCTTGTAAAACCTGAAAAAATTCATGGAGGAACAACCCAGGAGCCAACTGGAGTTGCGTACATTTAAGCCTGACCTCAGAACTGAAACTGCTACAGTAGTATCAGTATATATCTTTCCCCTCAACCAAATATTTGTCCTCAGCTGCTTCCCTGCATTTGATACTTTCTCATCCTTCTCATAATATCTTTCAACATAGTACCCAAAAGTAGATCTTTCTACTGTTTTTGTGTATGTTTCTAGACTGTTCTAGTCTGGTGAAAGATAAACTGTACTCAGGGACATACCCAGCAGGACTGAACTGTGGTGGTGGTGGAAGCTGCCGCTGCAGCAGAGGTTTGACATCTCCTCCACTAAGTTATTGTTTGGTTCGCTCCCCCTTAATGACATAATGATTTCTCCCAAAGATGATGTAACCCAGTTATGTCAATCCCCTTGTCAATCCATTGGCCTCCCCTCCCCTGTTCTGGAAAGTTCTTCTCCACCCAACACCCCNTCAACACCCCATAGGCTCTGGCTCCCTTTCTCTTCCCCGCTCCTTCCCGGATTGGTTTCCCCATGTCACTCCACCTTATCTCCGCCACTGGACCCTCATGTGATTGGACCCCGATGTTCTCTCCGCACCTTGCCATCCCGGTATTTAACCCTGTGTCAGCCCGGAAATCTTGGTTCTTTGTCGTGGGACTCCTTTGTGCGAGGGATCTCATTAAACTCCATGAACTCCATACAAAGAGCCCCTCCCGTCTCTTTATCTCCGCCGACACTTGGAGCGCGTGTGTGCGTGAGCGTGTGCCTGCAGACACCTCGCGGGGAGTGCCTGGTGTGAGTGCAGGGGTTTGCGAACCCCGCGAGAGCGGCTCGACAAGGGACGCTTCTCGGAAGGTCGCTGCGCCTGGACCTCATCCCCCTCACACCGTTCCAGCTTTGAAGAAAGGCGCAAAGCGGCACTGCACCAGGGTAATATACTGAAGTATGAAACCTATAGGGTTTAGAAAATTCTGAGTGATAAAGAAATGTGGCCCCTTTCTGCCTTCCTTACCTAGGGGTACCTCTGCAGTATCTGTGGGTGCCTTCATGTATCTTGATTCTTTCAAGATGTAGTATTTCCCAGTGTGCACACTTGCAATGCCTCTATTTACACCACTGCTCAAAATGGAATCGTTCTTCTCCTGGTAAAAACAAGCTGGAAGCTGTGCGCTGAGGTGCCATGTGGAGTAGCCCATCATTAACAGGGAAATAGGGTAACATAATATTGACTCTTCATACTGAAGTCCTCCAGAGTTGTCTTAGGAACTTCTGCAGAAAAATACGTTGTTTAGGAAATGGCTATAATTCTGCATGCATGCACACACATCCAGGGAGTCAAAGACCAAGAAAGTGAAAAGAACACTGGTCCCACTTTTGGACTTTTCTTGGTGTCAGTGCTGTTTCTGACACAACTGTATGTTCAGAAATCTGTACTTATATTGGAGTCATGTGCATTTATGGAAAGCTTAGTTTCAACAGAAGTCTCTGTCAAAGAATTCATCAAATACCATTTTCCTTCAGCTCAAAGATAAAAGGCAAATGACTTTGAATGATGGAGAAAGATCCCATTCTACTCAGTCATGGGTGCATCCTGGGTTTGCTCTGATACAAACCTTTTAGTAAATTCCTGTAAGGAAAGAAGATGGATCTGCATTAGAAGGCACACAGTCCACATGTAGCTGTCTGTGTCTGGCAAAGACAGACAACTGAGCCATGCACTGAAAGTGACATTTTAAACCAAAACAAAATAAAACAGGGTTTTTTTAATAACATGGGATACAAACAGGATTTTCTATGGCCTGATAGGTGTATCCGTACAATGGCAAACTGGAACAAATCTTAAAGAAGCATGAACCCATCAGAATCACTCAATTCTCACACTAGTACTTCTCACACTAGGGTATCATTTAATTATTAATCAAATGGAAGCTCCTAATTCTTTTCTTTAAAGCATCAAACAGCACAGTATTGCCTCAGGCTCTGAAAAAGGCCAACATCCATGACATTTCTTAATACAACTACACTTTCTGCAATAATGCTGATGAATTCATACTCAAGCTAAACAACTTTCTCAGTGAGAGTTTGGGATGTGGAAATGCACTCTAAGGGGCAAACTTCAGAACTCTGTTATAACACAAGTCACTTCTTTGACTTTATCCCTTCTAATTTAAACCTATAGAAATATGCATATAAAATTTCAAAGCAAAAACTCCACTCACACGCTTCTCAAAGCATGAGAAACAGATGTATAATTACTTTTTTAGTGTCTTACTGGCAGCTGTTCCAAAACTATAGTGATAAGAACAGTATACAAACCACTCTAATGCAGAAAGGGGTAAAACACTTTGTTCAAAGTCGGACAAGGGCTGCATAGTTTAACTGCAAAAGGAGCATGGGTATTCTGTACACACTGGACTCCTTCTAGTACAGAGTCTTAAAGATACAAATATTTTCCTAACTAATAGAAGATCTAAGATTCTGTTGTAGTCTCATTCTTAATCATTTAAGAAACTCTTTCAATAAGAGACTCATGCTTGCTGTCAAGAATTTGGGGCCAAACGTTATTTTGTTATAAAACAGGGTAAATATGTCAATGAAAATAAAAATTCATATATTTTTATCAGTGAAAGGGTCAAGAATATCTCAAAAGCAAAAAAAAAAAGGTCTCCTACATTTAGAAAGCAAGATTATTTTAGCAAAAAAATATATACAAAAAGTATATTGATACCACAAATTGTGATGGTGCAAATAGTTAACACCTAATTTGTTATGACAACTCCACTGAAAATGAAGTGGCAAATATATCTCCTGATCTATTGACACAGGTTAATAATCAGTTATGAATTTCACTAAGATTGTTATGCATCAGTTTAAGCACTGCTTAATTTCAGAACCATTGTAGGATGAATGAGAGTGATTTTATTCAATTAAATGATTGTGATGAGCAAGGATTGATTAAGAGTAATCTGCTTTGTCTTCTCAAATGCACTGCAAGTATGCATTCAGGTACATTCTGAGGTAGGAAGAATTTGTTTACATACTAATTTATTTTTGCATTAGAAAGAAGATAAAATTAATTAGTGGGTAATTGTATCTATGGCAACAAATATGTCTTGTGCACTGTGCTATGTTATACGTCACACATCTTAAATTTTTTGTCTCAAAACATAGCATTTCAAGCTGACAAGAGACTAAGATACAGATGCTCACTCGCACCTGGGGCACATTCAGGAGATCGGTCCAACATGTTCTTCTGTGTATTCCCATAACAAAGCACTTGAACAGGGCTTAGCTCCCTAGAGATGCATAAAGAAACTAAATTCAGGATCCTCAAGTACCTGTGCAAAGTCTAGCGATTTCAGACTCCCTATCTAGTCAACAGCAAGCATGGCATTTCTGGAGGGTCAATGGCAGTTTCTGAGATTAAATTGCTGTTGTTGTTGTTGACATTGTACTGAAACTAAAATGGCTATGTTTCATGCTTGGTCTTATCAAGATGGGTCAGATGATCTGTGCCTTTGGGCCAGATCGCAGAAAAGGATCTGACCACCTCAAACGGCAACATGCAATATGTGTAAGCTACCTGCTTACTGAGCAACACACAGAAGACATTTTAAAAAATCCAGACACATGCATCAGTATTTTTCTTTTCCAAACAAGGAACGTTCACTCACAGCAAAGCAGAAAACAAGCAATAACATATCCAACAGTGAAAAAGAATTAGCTGTGATATTGTTTGAGTTCTTTGTTAGCTCTTTTGGTGATGTTCTTCAAAAGAAGTAAGGCAGTTGTGCATTTTAAAAAGTTTTTCATTACCATAGATGTTTCTAAACACCTTTATACATCTGGACATAAACATCCTCTAAAATGTAGGTGGAAACGAGATTTGTTTTTCTTAGTAGAAGAAACAGCTATCAGATATGATTTACAAAGCTTACACATTTTAATCACGGCACAGAATGAAATTATCTAAATTGGATGGTATCAATCATTCTAAGCTGGCACAACAAAGTGACAGTGTCATGTAAATCTTTTTTTACCTGACAATACAGAGTGAAAATTTGGACTTTGTCTCCTCCACACTTCTAGGTACTTATTTGGAGAAAGAGACCTCCCAGATGATAAGAAATAGATGTTTCTCAAGCTATTTTCACTGCCAAATTAGTTTGTTGTACCCACAGTGCAAAGATATGGTCTATCTGTTCTGATTGAAAGAATGGCTTAGAGCTAAGTTAAAAAAAAAAACAAAGCTGATATAAAAAAGCAGGTTAATTTTTTACATCAGTATTCTGAAACTTGTGAAGCTCAATGCTTTTCCTTGAATCAGGAGTTAAATGTTTGTATAGATGAAGAATACTTACAGGAGTCTTAAAACAATAGAGAAGAACTTATCTGACACCTGATAACACCAATAGGCTTCCTCACCCTTTCTGGTAACAGCAATGGTTTACATTTCTTCTATTCCTACTCTCAACTTGCAATAGGCTCCACTCAAATGATTCATCCCTTCCCTGGGATCTGAGACATTTTAGGGAAAAAAGTAATCAATGTTTCTTTAAAAGTATGCTATGTAAGACTGTCCTAAGATTCTACATAACGTGTTACTAGTTGATTCTTAACTGTGTGCCTACAGTGGTGTAAAGCTAATACAATGTCAGTGAGTCACTTCTGATAACCCTGAGGTTTCTCCCTTAAATCCTTACTTTCAATAGAGGTCTGGGAAAAAATAGCTTAAATCCTCTTTGTTACGAAGAATTGTAAGTAAAACAAGAAACAATTTAGTGTAGATTGAGTCAAAGTTCCCCAAACCAAAGTTTGTATTAACCTTTTGGGATATGTTCACAAGCTTTGAACATGTGATACCGGTGAGATAAATCTTCTATAATTTGTGGCATGAACTAATTACAGAAACTGCTTCTCTCTGCACAGTCCTTCTGTTGGTGTCTTGGCATCTGCACAACATATTCCCAAGTGCACTTCTATTCCACCAGGTTTCCCTCTAGTTTTTCTTTTTATTTCAAAAAACCCTCGTTTTTGCTAGAGGGATAATTGAAAATGTAATATGAATATTTTCAAAATGGACACATTTACATGTGTTGACAGAGGTGAAACACCTTGTAAAATAGGCTCTGTCTCTGATTTGCCATCTCAATTTTGCAGACCATCCTCCGGGACTTCAGGGGAATGGAAGTTCCTATATCCTCCCATCCTCAAGTTGTGCATGGGGCTTACTCTATGAAAAATAATTTGTCCTTTCCTGTAGGACGGTCAAGCACTCAGTACCAATTGGCCAAACATTTGAGAATGGCTCAGGACATCTTCCCAGGTGTTTTCTAGGAATCTGCCTCTTTTTCTTCCTGCAACCTCACAAGTAGTGTTTTTTTTCCTGAGGTCAATACTAAATCCCATGCAGACACCTCTCTTCCAAAAGAACACAAGCTGACTGATTTAATCTGCACTGACATTTCAAAGAATCAGTATAACATTTCAAAGAATCAGTACTGCCCAGAGAATCTGAAATGTTTAATACACGTGTATGTATTATCATATGAGTCTTTGGTTTGAATTTCAGTAGACATTGCTCCTAGCATCCATTCAGAGAGACCTAAAGTAGAAAAATAAAGAAACTTGAGAATGAAAATATGATGATGTACAACTAAAAAAAGTTCAGCCTTTCTGAGTGTAAATGTCCTCACAATGCTAAAAGTTACAGCCTTGCAGAGTGCAGTAGTCAGTATCTTTGAAATGCTTCTTCACCAGTCGATACTGAAGGGGAAAAGGAAGCACAAAGACAAAACTGCAGGACTTTGTCCTTGAGGTGTATTGCAGGAAGGCAGGATGATTATGAATCTAAGATGATTAAATACTAATGGCACAAACTTCACAAGTGATGAAACAGCCAAATAAATTACCAGCGCTTTAAACTAGACACGTTTAGATTAACAGTACTTCTGTGAGACAGTTTGATAAATGTCTTGAATTTAGCAGCACTGCTTTGTACCTATTCCAGGGACCTTTGACTTTGGTCACCTGCTTAGTAATTGGACTGGTTTGCATCTATGCATTGTGGTATGTCATCTCCATCCTCTGGATGACATTCTTTGTAAAAATATGGGGTTTTATTTATGATTCTATATATAAAAAGGGTTTTCCAGAAAGTGAGACCCATAAGTTGCTGTTTCAACGTATCAGTATCAATAGAATTCAAACTATCAAAGCCAGATATACTTTGACAATTTCCAGGGTTTGCACAAATGTTCAGTTCATCTGTACTTCAGGTTAATAATTTTGAATTCCTTTTACTAGTCATCAAAAGTTGATTGTTTTATTATTACAAAACCGAAATTCTCTTTTACTCTGAGTAGTAACTTATTACATAGACAACAACACTGACCTCAGCTGAATTATTTACAATGCATGACACTATTTATTTTAGTTATCCAATTCTGATATTCAAAAATAAGTGTAATTTGTCACTAAATTACAGTAGTCCTTGCAAAGCAGAATTGCTCAGACCAACAGGCATCAAGACATGCTACAGTGATCCAAGTACACCCACACACCCCACAAATACTGCCTTTTGGACAGGTTTTGAGGCCCCAAACTGTACATCCATATGCTGGGCAGACCAGGCTCATCTATACCAAACACTACAGAGAAATTCGCCAACAAGCAGTTTTATACTTTTTTTCAGCAATTACCCTTTAATGAATAGTTTGTCAGTGCCTGCTACCTCATCCTCTCTCCATGAACCATTATATAATTAGATAATATTTAGAATTTACTCAGAAATTTCAAATTTAATGTGAAACTTGATTGCAATATTTGGAAAGGTAGTTCAAATAATTCTTCTGGAAAACATTTTTTAATGCTTCTTTCTCTACAAACAAAGAGATCTAAGACCTGAAGTTCTACTATCAGATCTTATTAGATGTTCATTTAAGATCTCCAGTATTTCTCACTGCCAGAAGCTCTAGCTCTGCCCCTAGCACATCCCATCCCAATCACTGTCACACCACAGTCCTTTTTGGCATTTTTCAGAAAACATATGTTTCAAAACTTTTCTAACAAAGAAGCAGCTATTTCTTTGCCCTTTGATTGATTTCACATAATTGACTTAATAGCCAACATACTGTTTTACATTTCCTTTTGTAAGGAAATCTATTTGACAGTGTTCAAACAAATATTTTTAGGTTTTGCTGAGTACACGTAAACACAAAATTGTTGGGGTTTTTTTGGTTAAGAACCCTTGCAGCAATGCATCTAGAAAGAACTAGTAACATTGTTTGGTTTGTTTTGGTCTTGTTTTATATATGCAGATAATACTTCAAAGATTGACAGTGTCATGACAGTCCAAATCACCACATGATACCTATGTTATGGATATCAAAGTAGGGAATTGAATACTTTTCAGAGGTATTAGACAAAGTGCTGTTTTCTTCAAAATGTCAGTTAGCTTAGGCTTTGTATAAAAACTGAGCTCTGCTTACCATAGCCCTAATGTGAAAAAATCCAGCATGTGCCTTTGAACACTTCCAGGAATAAATCTGTATAGGAAAGGCTTCCTGAATCTGATGCCCAAGTATAGAAGCAAAAATAGTACACATGCTTATGTTGGTGAACCCATAATCTATTCAGTACTCCCTTCTTCTAACCCTCTTCAAGTGTTAGTCTATATTCTGAATTACGCTTCCAATCTTCAGAGCTTTTAAATTTTATTGCTGATTTCAAGTGTGGTTCTGGCCACAATCTTGATTTTGTCTTTGGACTACAGCACTGCATGTCAGAGTTTATGTATCCTGACAGATCACCCCTATTTCTATCAGCTGGGGGATATTGCAGTGCTTGGTCTAACTAACATTTCATGTCCATGGGAAAAAATTAGTCAAATGGTGAATCTGTGTTGCTGTCAGAAAGAAATTGATAGGTCCATGTTCTTAGAATAAAAGGTGGCAACGCTAATCTGATACTTTGTCTCTTTTAGCTGAAGGCAACCAAAGGCACAGCCTGGTGGAGATCAGTGGCATAGGGTGGCCATTTTCTGCAGTTATCTGGGGCTTTCCTGCTATTGAGTCACACATCTTTTATATAGTATTTATGAATATTTCGTTAGCACCAGCTGCATGATTATATCAACCAATTCTTAAACTAAGTGCCTTGAACGAAGCATGTTTATTAGATGGGATTTTGATTCTTAATTTCAAAAAATCTTCGATTTCACCAGAGATTTCCATTCTTTTGCTCAATATTTAACTTTCTTTCCATTGTGAATATAAAGAACTTAAACCTGTCACCTTTAGATTGCATTGTCTCTCCTTACTGTCAGCAGTTAAAGATTTCTTCCCTGCACAAGATACTTTTTATCATCTCTTAAATTTTCTTGGATAAACAAGAAATGCCTTGTCAGAACAAGTTGTTTTTCAATGTTCAAAACTCTTGCAGTTTTTTTCTTTTTCTTTCATCAATTTTTCAGCAGCTTTTTAAAGAATGAAAACAGTCTCCAACACAGCATTCTGATAATGGTATCTCTAAAGCTATTTTCAGACATAGCAATCCTTCTCTATTTTCTTGACACTCCTTAAGAATTATTTTAGCCTTCTAAGTGTCACTTCAGAGCCAGTTATTTTCCTACCATAGTGTCTAAATTCTCTTGCCTAGCAACTTCCTAGGATGCAACTCCTCCTCCTGTTACAATAAGCACTATGTTTTGCTCCTAGCTGAATGATATTGCATTTGGAAGAATTAAAATGTGTATTGGGATACTTCAAGTGGCAGTTCAAAGGCTATATTTTGTTTGAAATTGACAGCAAAATGCCTGCTGGAGCTAGTGAGCCTGAGCAGATTGCAGTGGGATAGTTCAGCTATTGCCAAGTTCCAGCACGCAGCCTGGAGTCTGAGAAACCTGCTCCAGCCTGTGAGACCTGGGATGTTGCTAGCAGGCAGCTGAAAATTAGCCTGCCTACAGCTATGCAGGGTATAACAGAATCAAACATGCTACTAATTGTTAAAAAGTCTGGCAACACTAATTGGGGAGTTCCTAGGAACCACTGAGAAAAAGGAAGCAAAGGAAACATAACACATTCCCTTGCTGTCAACTCCTAGCCATACCCCCAGCTTGGTAAGAGTAACAAAACTTTTCACTACTTCCCTTTAGTCCACCACCAGAATGATTTTTGAACTCAGTCAGCAAATTGTTTATTGTAACCACTGCAGCAGTGTGTGTGGAATGCATCAAGGGAGTAAGAACATCAGAGCAATAACAAAATAAACTAGGGACTGCATAACCACGGTGGAAATACCTGCAAAGGCTTGTCACCAATCTTCTCAGGGCACATTGCAACAGACATGGCAGAGCACAGACCAGTGTTCTGATCCAGCTCATTTAAGATGTTAACATACATTTAAGGATTAGTAGAAAAAACCCTAAAACATACTTAAACATTTTAGAGCCAATTTAAGAGCAAAATTCTTCCTCAGATACTTGCTGAATGCTATGAAGACTCACTTATGGAACAGTAGGGAAGGAAACAAAGGGCACATCTGTCCAGGTATCCCAGAACAAGGTCCAGTATATGTATTGATGGAAATAAAAACTTTTCTTTACCATACATCTAAAGTGAGTACTCATGGCAATATTGAAACTGTGAAATCAATTCACTACAGCAAAAATTGCATTAAAATGATCCTGAAAATTTCGTGAATGTATTTCATTTACTACTAGCAGTGACTGAGATGGTGATATCCTGTACATGTAATGAGATAGTTTTAGTCAGGACAGGACAAGTATGGATAGGAAAATAAACCCTACAAAACCCCCACCCTTAATATTTGATCGGCCTGTACAGGCAGTTACTAACTGCACCTGCAATATCTCTGCTCCACTGGCAGAGGAATTTACTGAACATATGATGGATGACTAAAACAAATGGAAAACTATTACTTACAAAATATAGCCTGTGTGGTGTGATTATCAATCTTTTCAAAAAGTTCATGCTTCATTTACATTACAGTAGATAATCAGATTTCTGTTCAAACATGATATGGAGGATCCTACTTAAGCAGATAGGTGTGTAGCACTTTCTTGACAAAATCAAAACTGGTTTGAGATCATGGAAATTTCTTCCATTCAGGCGTTCAAGTAGATAAACAGCAATGTAATAGTTTTTTCAAAAATTTGAGTCTTTCAGATGCTTTTGAAGTGCTTTGTACATCACTTCATATTTCTGTAACGTGGATAATATGGCTTTAAACAATCCACTGCATTATAAGTGCCAGTTAAGTTGCATCATTAATGTGATATGATGTTTCTGGTACTTTAATGGTTAGTCTTGTTGTATTATTGTGTTACATTTGGTTGGTAATAGAAATTTTCACACAGTTACGAACTTTGCTAAACACAATTTTCTTTTTATTATCAGAGAAGATATGAATCTGAAAGATTCAGCTATGATAAAAAGCAAATATCAAAGGGGTAAGCCTTGCAGTTTGACCTCTCCAGATCTTGCATCTGATCAACATAGGACTGTAGTTACATTCACATTTTATGAAGAGATACAGGAGTTGTTCCATAGAAATTATATTCAGATACTTTTTGTTTAATGTATTCTTTACAGTTTTCTTTCCCATTTTCTCTACAATATAATCCACAAATGTTTGATAAACAGTCCAGGTGAAGAGTTGTCAAGCACTGCTCCATTTTTCTCACATATTTGAAATCCATTATTTATAATGAAATAATGACTATTTTAGTCATATTTATTCTGTTCTCTGAAAACACATCTGAAACAGTGACACCTCTGTTTCTTGTGGATTAGCATTTTTATAAAGAATTTATACATGTAGTAATTTTTTTGTTTGCAGAGACCAAATGTTAACAAAAATTGAGCATGTCTTTAGCTGATTTTTTTAAAGCAAGGATATTTCCACTCAGTTCCCCAGACATAGCCAGATTCTCACCGATGTGTATGAAATACTGTTTCATCTGACTTCAAATGGGAATGGCAAGCATTTCAAGTAAGAAATAAAAACCCTGTTCACCTCCTTTATAGCTTTCATAACCATTTAGTTGGGTGACCTAAAAAATCTTTGAGTGCAGATTATATGAGGTAGAGCAAGAAAGAAAGAGGTAAAGCATCATAGTAGTCATATTTGCATGACAGAGAAACCAAACAGTTCTGCAGCTGGATCCATCTCTGAATGTTATTGAACTTTTAGTAAACAAGAAAACAAATTTAAAAATTCATATCTAATCAGAACTTATGCCCCCTGCAGTACCTCCTACAGAACAATCAATAGACTTTTATTGCTTCTTTTCCCAACCTTTCAGATTTTTTCTGCTACATCAAGCCCACATTCCACTCCTGTAACATTTTGCACTTAACAGCTGCAAACACTTCAAGCAAACTGAAAACCTTTTGACTAGGAATGAGCCCTACAATACATGTGACAGGTCTCAGATTTCTCTTCTACTAGTTTCTGTTACTGGCAGCATTTGCGTGAAAACAGATTTGTTTGCTTGTTTGTTTGTTTTGTGGATATCACACAACTAATGATTACTGAAAACCTGGAATTTCTCACAATTTGATGAGGTCCAAGACCGTGCTTTCAGCACATAACTGCATCAAGGCTAGGAGCAAGCTGAAATCTGAACCTAGATCTGGATCTGAGGCATCTCTCTTGGCATAATCTCCAGTTATTATCTCTCCATCAGAGGAACATGAGTAATGGATAGTCATTCCCAAATCTAACAAACTGGCCTGTACATTGCTTTTAAAATGTTAACTGGAGTTTTTAACCTGTGCCTTCCAGAAAGACAGACCCTCTCTCTGCTTTTTACAATCATTTTCTCTAACCTTCTGCTGCATAGATATCACTGTGACAGGCCCTGCATGCAAAACATGGCTTATATAAAGCACAAAATACAACTAACTCTGTTTGGTTACTGCCATATTTGGATGAAAAGTACTTAATTTACCTTTGTTCATCTTTCAAATGATTTCATGTTTTCCCTGAACCACATTCAGTCATCCCATCTGGGAAGCTGGGATCTGGATTCTATGATGCAAATCTCAAGCTCAATAAGGAAAATTCCATCTGAGAAATCATCCTATATGGGATTACAAAGCTAAACATTTTTGTTTGCCTCATCCAGAACATTTTTAATTCACATGGATTGCTTACACTAGCATATTATGGGCAGAAGCTGACAGTCCTTGGCTGAGTATCTGCCGCCTACAGAAGCGGATCTGCCTGACCAAAGACTGACGGATTCTCTAAGGGAAGAGTTGTCACATTCCCTCTCCAGACAGCATAACAGACAAATAATTACTCTAATCTTGTTGAGAGTTCTGAAATTGTATAAATTGTTAGCATTATTAGTGCATTTACAAATACTCAAATATCCTGACGTCTAATCCGCTGTTAGAACATGTGCATAGTATGAAATATTTATTTTCTTCAAAAAAAAAAAAGGTCACTAAATATCACTGTATTGTCAGATCTGAGAAACTATGGGGATAAAATATGGGTTTTCAGGCTCCTTCTCTGTAGATCTTTTCTGTGTAAGTATTTATTCCCTGCAAAAGCTACCGTCTACCCATATGTCTTCTGGTGTCCCAGTCCTCACCTATAAACAGTCTATTTAAGCTCCTCCTCTCTTCAGCAAGTCTCAATAATTTCACAGAAGGAGTAACGGGAGTTCGCTGTCCAGAAGCAGTCATCATTCTCCAGTTCCTTCTCTGGCCCTTGCTGCTGCGTGAGCAGGGCCAGGTCGATACCCCTTCAGAGGGGAAGCAGGAAAAAGACAGCACAGCCAAGACAGAAAGGGACAGGAGTGCTTTACTGTTCTTTGCACCACAGGGAGGAAATTCAGGCCTGAAAATCCTGAGGCGGAAACTTTCCCTGCAGAGCGACTGGACAGTGATGAGTTGTTCAGTTTTGTTTCCCTCTCCCTGATGGCATTTTATCAATGGTTGTCTAGCAGTCCTGTATCTCTAGATATAAAAAGGAAGGGCAATGCACAGAAAGGAATGTGTGACAGACGTGCTGCTGCAGTGATTAATGTGCTCATCTAAGCTGGTGCCTCAACACCTAGTCAATTAATCACTGTCCAGTATTTTGGAAGCCATTAAATTTCATACCATTTTAAACATGTTCTTACCATTAGGAAGGCTTTCCTTTGATGTCACCAGTTCTGAGTTTTTTCCTGCCTCATTTTATTCCTTCACTGCCTGCTAAAATATATAGTGTTACAACTATTGCTGTGTACAGTGGATAATTTCAGTTTCTTGCTATTACCTCTCTAAGGAAGCCTTCTGGCAAACATGAAAAATGTGGATGACATTTTATCTTTCATTTTGGTTGTAGTTCCTGTGAGTTATTTACTCCCAAGTGAGAGGTCCAGCTCCAACACACTGAAGACTGTAGCCATCTAGCTGTTGCTGGAGAGGAGTTGGTGACCAGCATCTTGCTTCTGCCAGAGCAACACTGAGGTGGAAGCAATTTTTTTTATGCATGAAAGGAAATGGAGGTCTCTGGTTTGATCCTGAAAGAGGCCAAGCAAAAGGAAATTCATGTCCATTTCTCTATCTGAGTGTGAAGGAGGCCATATGAAAGAAGTGGATGGAAGGACCCCACAAAACATTTTAGTGAGCAAAAGTTATTAGAAAACTCCATAAGCTAGAGTTATAACAAAACTCCATAATCTGACCAACTAATTTTCAGCTTTCCAGAGAACTTTGCACAGCTTTTCTCTGACTTCACTTTCCCTTCTCTAAGCTTCTGTATTTGGCAAGCTTCCTACAAAAAAAAATAAATCTTCAACTTGGTTACTGTTTTTAATGATGACACTCAGGGCATTTTGCAGTCAGAGACTCTTCATGCTCGAAAAGATTTTCAGCAGATTTGATAAGAAAGACCAGGCAACAAGCCCTGTTTTAAGAAAGAAAATGATCGATCATTACCTCTGCACAAGAGAAACAGGAGGTTACTTATTTAAGTGAAGGCTATGAATAAAATAAGTACAGTGCTTTAGCTAAGCAACCTTCTAGAAATCAGAGAAAACAAAACAGTACAGTCATAAAAGCTGGAGTTAGCAGGAAGAAACCAGGTCAAACATCACCTAGTAGTGGTGACAAGGTTCACAAGACAAGCCTTGGGGACAGTGTGCTTCATCTGCAGGTGAGATTAAATGGGGAAGACTCCTACTTCATCCTCACAGAACTCCACCAGTCTCATGTAAACTTTAAATGAATATACAAATGGGTCTGCACTAAAATGCATGCATGCAAATGTACATGGTGAATACAAACACCATTCTACCTTTTAATGCACCTTTAAATAGAATTAGTTAGCCAAGCAGAATGAAAAGCAAACTAGCACTGTTGTTGATTCATGTTTTGCTCTCACCTGTCACTAATGTGAATGACTGAAGGAGTGGGACAATGAAGCTTAGACCTATATTTCTAATCTCAAAGCATTCTGAACAATAATATTTTCACCATCTTCAGCATCAGAGAATTTGTGCTTTCAAGCACAAAGAAATAAATTTAAACTGCAATATCTTGCCCTTGGGGTGTATAATTGATCAAATGAAGATTAAGTTAGTGCTTTATAAAGTATGTTGTAATTTAGGGAAAATGCCAAACAGAATATCTTATGTCTTAAAGTTAGTCTTTTTTCACTTGTACAGAAGGTAAATTCTTCATCATTTTTGTCAAGGATTTAAGCTATGTATGGGGCTATATTCAGCACAGGTAATTAAAACTCATCCTAAAATTTGGACTGTTACCTAACACTTAGCAAGCTCACTATCAGGCAGAGTAGTTCATATAGTAGTACATATTGCAACTGCTTAATCCACAAAATAGTAAACTATATATAGAGATAAGAACTACTTTGATTTGCTCTTTAGACGCCTAGTTGTTCTCATTGTTAAATATAATGAAAAAGGCAGCAACTCCCTGACGAATCATTAGAAAAATTTGATAACATTAAAAAAAAAAAGAAATTTAAAAAAAATTATATTCAGGTAGAAAAGAGAACCGATTCAAAATCTCAGGAAAGGTTTAAACCCAAATGCTCAAAGAATGTGAATTCAAAGTGAAAGTGGTTCAGAAAAGGATAACCAGAGAGTTTGTCATAAAAAAGCACAGACACAAAGAAAGGTTTATCTTCCACTCAAATTTAGCACCACAAAGGCTGAAAGATAAACCTGATTGATTTATGTATCTAGTCATGGGGAGCAAAGAAAGAAGAGCAGGAAGGTGAAGGTCTCCTAAGAACAAAGGTGAAGGTTTCTTAAGAGTAAATACAAAAGTATTGATTATTAATACCTTTGGGAAGGAATTAAAAGCTTTACGAACATCCAAGTACTGAGTTTATAAACCCACCTTCCAACATGGCCAAGGACGGAAAAAAACCTTTACCAGTTTTAATATAGACCCTGAGAAAGTAATCAACAAGTTTAATGTTGCCATCCTTCATTTCTCAGGGTCTGGATTAGACAGTGAAGGCCAAATCTTCTGGGTTTGCAAAACCTAAGAGCAGCCTTTCTTTTTTCTGCACTACTCCTCCTCAAGAAGGGTTCAATGTAAACCTTTAATTTTTAGGGCAATCTTTAAAACACTTCATCTTCTTTGTCCAAGTGTGGTTTCTCTACGCAGAGCAATGTTTTCAGAGAGATTGATTATATCAAGTTTCACTTGAAGCCAGCACAGAGAAGGTGCATGGTGGCTGGAACACAGGCTTGCCTTGCACTAACACCCAGTTAAATAGCAACCTGGTAGCAGATCCGAAGTAGGTCACAGCCTACCTATGCTATACCCACCCTGTGGCTACTACAGACAGCTGTTTAGAATATCCTGGAACATTTTGTAAAAGTATCTCCCTTTTATTATGCTAGAGGGGCTGTAAGTGATAGTGGTCTACTTGTACTGGGCTTGCACGGCCATGCCTTGGTGTAGTGGGTGGTCTGCAGGGGTGGCTTCTTTGGGAAGCTGCCAGAAGTTTTCTCCACATGCAGCAGAGCCAATGTCCGCTGGCTCCAAGATGGACGTGCCACTGGCCAAGAAATGGGGGTAATGCCTCTGTGATAACATGCATAAGAAGAAGGAAGAAAAAAGTTATTGTGCAGATGTAATTGAGGCCAGAGAAGAGCAGAGTGAGAATATGTGAGAGAGAACAGACACCAAGGTCAGTGGAGAAGGAGGGGGAGGAGGTACTGCAGGCACCTGAGTTGGGACTCCTCTGCAGCCCATGGTGCAGCCCATGGTGAAGCAGCTGTGCCCCTGCAGCCCGTGCAGGCCCACGGGAGTGTAGAGATCCACCTGTAGCTCCTAGAGGAGATCCATGCCAGGGCAGGTGGGTATCTGAGAGGAGGCTGTGACCGTGTGGGAGGCCCATGGAGAGAGGAGCCCACACTGGAGCAGGCTTCCCGGTAGGACTTGCAACCCCATAGGGGACCCACACTGGAGCAGGCCTGAAGGACTGCACTGTGTGGAAGAGTGACCCACATTGCAGCAGTTTGTGGAGAGCTGTTGTCTGTGGGATGACTGAGGATGGAGAAGTTCGTGGAGAACTATCTTCCATGGGAGGGACCCCATGATGTAACAGGGCAAGAACTCCTCTCCTTGAGCATAGACAGAAACAACCTGTGATGAACTGTCAATAACTCCCATTCCCTGTCTCCCTGCACCACTGGGGAAGGAGGTAGAGCTGGGAAGGAGGGAGGGGTGGAGGAAAGATTTTTTAAGGTCTTTTTTTACTTTTCACTATCCTGCTGTGATTTTGTTGGCAATACTTTAAATTAATATCTCTAATTAGAGCCTGCTTTGCCCATGACAGTGTTTGATGAGTGATCTTTTCAAGATTCCTTATCTCAACCCATGAACCCTTTGTTATATTTTCTCTCCCCTGTCCACTTGTGGAGGGAAGTGAGAGAGAGGCTTTGATGGGTGCCTGGCACCCAGCCACAGTAAACCCACTACACCACCCCTGTAACACCCCTGCTACCAAAACCTTGCCATGCAAAACAACAGATTTATGTTAAAAAAAAAAGCTACTATTAATAAATTTCAGTTATGCATTGCTATGTATATTAAAAACATATCTGCATTACTTGCAGAAACAATCACTGTTACTAACTTTGATGGATTCCTCGTAAAATTACTTCCTTTGTCTATTAAAAAAAAATATTATTGACTGAAGAAAACCAAGAAATTAATAGGAAATCATGTCTTTAATACAGAAAATGTGAATAGTTTAGAGCAAAAAAGAAATATAATAAAAATGTACTTAAAGCATAAAAGATTCAAGGTTGAAATTTAGTAAATAGAGTTACTCTATAAGAATAAGCTTGAGGTTTGGAATTAGAATGATCTGAAAACACTGATCACATTAAACATGACCTTTAAGATTCAATTTCATGTGTGGGAGTGTGAGGTTAATGAAATAGCTGAAAGATCATATTTGTAAGAAATCTGCCTGCTGGTGGAAGCAATGTTAGTATAGCCAATGCTGTTAACATTCTCCACAGTCAGTGGACTCTAAGGTCTGACATGTTATTTATTTGATGAAGTGGTTTATTCTTGAGCCCCATTTTTTGTATTTCCTTTGTTTTCTTCAGGTTTTCCATGATTTTGAGTGCAAAAAATAAAAGGTGACCTTTTGGCTAGGCCAAAACGGTACATCCAAAACATTATCCTACATTGCTGGGAATGTTCTTGTTAGTACATGAACTGCAAGACATATTAAAATAACTATGTTTGTGTATATTGCAAAAGGTTTGTAATTTCTTTTGTCACTCTGTGTTATATACATAATCTTTACTCTGTAGTTTTTAGATTTATTTCTTCCTGGCAAATCAGCCTCTGGCTTCCAAACCCAACAAGCAATTCACTTCACGAGTGGAACCATATGGGTAAATAATACCCCCAATAAAAAGAAGAGAAATTAAATGCTAAAGCCATTAAAAAAATTTAAGATCTTATTGTGAAGATTGATATGAAATTTGATGATTCAAATTAGGTTTCACCCTATTTCCTCAAGGATTCTCTTCTATATTGTTTCCTCTATGTGGAAGATCTGTAATGGGTAGAAGCCTGAGGGCTGCACCACGCTTGAAAGTTTCCTGGCGATATCCTTAATCCAGGCCTGGTCAGCATATTAGGCCCCCTGTTCCCCTTAGAAGGGAATTGCTGTAACTATAACCTGTCTTTTCTCTTGGAAGTGGTTGTAATAGGGGATGTAGAGGTTTCTGATTGTGGTGACGACTCTGGTGTAACTTCATCCTTTGGATGTCCTTCCACATGCAAAGCCTCATATCTACTATGCAGAGTTACCTGGTGGGCTGGGGTGGGTGAAGAAGGATTTTGCTTGCCACCTTGAGCATGCACTATCCTCCATTTCTTCCTTTCTTTACAACTGCTACCTTCTTATTGCTGGGGAGAAGAAGATCCCCTTAGTCTTGAATTATTTCTTGTGGCTGCTCCTGTCTCAGGGAGGCTAGAGCTTGGTTCCACAAGTCTGGCTCACTTTCTGATCTCATACTCCTTAGCCTTTCTACCTCATCGTGTACCTCTGCTACCAAGAGTCAATCACCTGGTATCAGGGTACCCTGTTGTGTCATTCCAGTTCTTTGTCTCAGATATAAAGATGAACTGGGGACCATAGAGCAAGCTAATAGTTTCTGATTGCTGGGTGTGCACCATGTACCGCCATGAACTCAGTTTCACCAACTCCACCAGCATTATTCATCTATGTATCTCACTTATAACTGAAGTCCATAGCTCAGGTCACAACTCACAAACATTAGCTGCCTTCTCCTCTGGGCTAGGAAGCAGATATGTTTTGGTGGGCAAAGTCTATCCTCATTCCTGCTGTACCATCTCCTGAAGGCTGTCCTAGTCCCAAGCCTGTCCTTGATTTAGGTCTTTCACTTTGTTCTTCTTATATACTCCCTTGATCTGACCCCTTATTTTTGGGTTGTCCCAATCAGGCTGTCGAAGGTGTTCATACCAATCAATACACATCTGTTTACATTACCACTCCAAATCTGTTTTTCAGGGATCCTTAAAGCAACGACTTCCTATTATTCAAGCTTTTCTTTCTAGTTTCTGCCCAGAGTCACCACCTGACCATTCCATGTTTACACAATCCACCTGAGACTAAGGAGGCGGACTTTTACCCCTTCCTCTGGCTGAAGCCTTTTTGTCCCTCAGTGCATGGTATTCTGCTTTTTCTTTAGCTCTTAATTGGATTTTGGTCTCCTACCACCCAATTCCACTTTTCATTTTCATCCCTTGCTCCTAGCTTGTTTGTCCTTTAGTCTCCTGGACCTCCTTAAAGTCCATGATATGGGCTACTATTCCCAAGATCATAATCCTAATCTACTCTCTTTGACAGACATTTCCAGCATTTTTCTGGTTTCTTTTAAATCAAATCTCTCTCTCCTTCCTACCGAGGGGGCAGCAGAAGGAGAAGCACAGCACATGTGTGGAGGAGAGGCCCCCACAGCCTCCCGCAGGAGAGCAGAGAAGCAGCAGCAACAGATCAGTTGGGTTCAGGCCATGCAGCTGTTGTGGTGACATGCACAGCTGGGAGTTGTAGCGTTGGTATTCACCACAGTCACCACTGAGAATGTGCATGAGGAGATTTTTTCAAAGCCCTGTGAATTTGCCAAATTTAAGCAGTTTCTCTCAGGGACAGTGCAATGTTCATTTTTGACAAGACAATTCGACCTGAGCAGCTTTTCAGTTTGTGTGACAAGCACTGAAGTTCCTTACTGCAGAAAAAACCTACCTCTCCCCTTCCTTTCATTTTCAGAAGCTGCAAATACTCCCTAATGTTAAAATTTTATAAACAAAATAAAATATTCAATCCCCAGCAGCTGGTAAAGGAAAGTTCAGCCTTCACAGTCTAAGTCTGGCAAAGTTAAAAGAAAATCCAAACAAAGACCTGCAATAGGAAATGTCAAGAAACGTGAATTATGGGCAGTCCTACTGACGTCTCCTGTACAAAAGAAACCACAGAGAATTTCCCTAGATTTCTCCCCAGTTCTGCTTTATGTTATTTTTTTAGTACTTTTCTTTATGCCCCAAACATATAGCAAAAACTCATTTTGTACAGCTCTCAGTACACTTCTGTCAAGAAAGAGGGACTGTGGCAGTGGATCTGGGCAGGAGCTGATGCTGTTAAATAACGCTAACTATTGCATACAATAGAAATACAGAAAAACATCTGTAAAGGTCTAAGAGAAGGTAAGTAAAGTACTTTCTGTTTTCTCTGTAATGTTGTGCTATTGCCTTAAGAGTGAGTCACTCCTTGCTGCAGACAGTTCTGTTGCCTATAGGCCTAAAGTACAATTCATTGCCTATGAAACACAGGTGTTATTTCCAAAACAGTAGGAACTGCTGTGGGTTTTTAACTGTTTGCAACAGGGATAAATTCAAGTGGCTGTTTTGTCATTCATTCCCATCTTTATCTTTTTTTTTTTTCCCTGGTCATTGTGGAAGCTTTCCACCTTTAATAAAAGACTTACAATTGAGCTGGATTTGCTAAGTTGACTGTCCAGGCATAAATAAATACCTTCACTTTTTTGCTCTTATTTCTCAGGTACATTCTTCTGTCTCTAATCTTCCCACACTGTATTTTTTTCTCTCTTCCCTTCCTCAATCATTCCCAAATGACAAAAAGGATTGTTGCCTTCTTATAATATCTGTGAAATGTCTTTGCAATCATTTCCATTGCAGTCCCACTGGTGCCCACTCTCTCTGCTCAGGATAGTTTCAATCAGTGAGCAAATTCTCCAGCTGTGCTGTTTAGCATGATGCAAAACATGCTGATTAGTAACAGCAGCAACAGAAGTAATTAAAAAAGAAACACAAAAGAATTTTTAAAAAGACCCTCCTTGAAAACTGAGTTTTCCCTTAACACTTAACCCTTCTTCCTTTTAGGAGGAAAATCCACATTTTTAAATTAAATGTTTGTCTACAGATATCTGATGAACCCAAAATTCATCTTCTGTGTACAAAGCACTAGAAAAGAAAAGCAATTACTGGATCTACTAAATTCAAAGAGATATCAGATACATATCGGGTGATACTACTATTATTATATAAATATTTATTTATATTTATGAAAACTTTTTTGAAGACCATGTACTATTTAATGGAAAATATTGAGTAATCAATCTTTATTTACAAAACCATTTTCATGCGTAGCACATCTTAAAGGACTGTAGAACAAAACAGATAAAAATATCAATGACAGATAGAACTAACTATATTAACCAATTATTTTCAGAAAAGTGAACCCCATATAAATTATGAATAGAATCTTTGATCAAACAGAGAAACATCTTAAACTTTAATTTAAATGCACGAGCAGATGTGGCTGACCTAAAGCCATCAGAAGCAACCACAACCTAGAAAACCAGTCTCCAAAATAAGGAGTACGAGGGCAGAAATTTTTGACATTTTAAGTTAACCTGACTGAATCCCATCAATTTGAAACCACAACAAGATAAGTCGATGGAAGTATTTCTATAAAGAGTAGTGAGATTTGTACTGAACATGGAAACTGAACTGAAATGGAGAAGTCTGCAAAACAGAGAAATTTTATAAATTCTCATTCAAAATGTATATAGAAAAGGTTTTATAAAAATTATTCATTCTTTCCAGACACTAAAGATTTAATATCTGGATGCCTTATGATCACGTGTTTATTTCTGAAAATGCTCTGTAGTCTATTAACTACCTGTTCTTGCTATACTTTCTGAGACAGAAATTAAAAGGAATGACACAATACAGTGAGACATAAAATGGAATACACCCTTCAGGGAAAGGGTCCTCTTATTTCAAAAAATAATGGTAGACATGCAAGAATGAATTGAAATGTAGCTGGAACAGTGGGGAAATCTGAGGTCCTAATTCCTGAAACCTTAATTTCTACAATGTTTTTAACCAGGAAGTTTCTAAATTAAAAAACCAGTGCTTAAAGAGGGGTAGCTACCTTCCCACTGAGTGTTGTAGCCAGAGAGTTTGACCTCCTTTCTCCCTGGTTTCCTTTTGACTCTCTGTAATCATATATTTTACAGTGCTGTATATGCAGCATCAAGCACCAAACACAAGAAAGTCTGACTGCCTTTTAACTATTACCCCCTTGTTGAGTTTTGAACAGAGCTCAGATCCCTGTTGGCCAAGTATTTCCCGAAAACAGATCTCCTCTTCCCTTGACAAGTATTTTAGATGTACCTAAAGTAATAAATGAAATGGATCTGGTATGCATTTGGCCTTAATTATCTACACCCATTACATCCTAGCACGTTCCCTGTCACCTTTAGACCAAGCTGAGATTTCTCATCTTCAGGTCTAAAATAATCCAGATGTACTTTTCAATAGTTACAATAGATTTTTATTTTATTTTATTTTCTGCAGGAAAGAAATATAATGAAAGAGGTTAGCCAAATAAATGCCTGTTGTGACGTGTCTCATGCTCTTCTGGTCAAATGGCTGTTCTGGACTGTTTCACTTAGTAGTACGTAGACAAAATCCCTCTGTTATCACAGACAATTTAATAGAAACAGGCTCTGACTTCCTAAGCCTATTTCTTAATTCCAGCTTCTGATACTGAATCTTACACAAGTATCTTGGTCCACATTGAGACATGATTTTATGTATACCTGGGGCTTCCTGTTGGATACTACAATCCAGGCATTTAATTTCTCTTATCTAATATGTAAGACTTCTGAGCACTTACTCCCACATTTTGAACCCCACTCCCTAAAGAGACGGGTGACAAAGCTTCAGATTTTATATTGCCAAGCTTTCTGAAATGCCCACGTCCCTTTTTAATTCTCAGCCAACGTATGCTGCTAGCTAAGCCTGAGTACTTGCGGCTTTGCTTCATTTCTCATCTGCTGTCATTCCTCCTCTTCTAGGTTAATTCCTTCCACCTCTCATTTCACATGCTAGTAGAAGCAGAATATCATCAGGCAGACATCACTGAGTATTTGTTTTTATCTCTTCAGTTTCGTTGGTTTCTGTTAACAAAATCCTCTCAGGGTAGTTTGAGAAGTGTCCTTTTACATCACCTTTATGCTATTCATAGTCTGGAAATGAACAGTAAGAGAGTAATAAATAAATTCATGCAAGCTTGCTTTTTTTTTCCCCAACAGATTGTGTAACTGCTTGTTTGGCTTGGGGTAGTATATACAAAACACCCCAAGAAATACTTACATAACAGAAAAAGGAGGACATATTCTAAAATCATCTGTTAAGGATAGGAAAAATGTAGAGCTGCCTTGGCCTACTTAGTGAATGTCTATTTCTGCATGTAGGAGCTGAGAAATGATGGGAGCAGGAGGTTAGATACAACAGCCCTATCCCTATCCTGAGCTGACTACCCAGTAAGATCAGCCTGAGTTTCCAGTTTGGGAACAGAGGCCCCCCTGCTTGTTAAAGCTGAGCTACTGGCTGAGCTCTGAGGAGTGTGTGTTGGTACTCAGCCAAATTAAATCACATCTGTCTTTGCACTAAACCTTCTTGCACTACAGATCACCTTGCAGAGACCTATCCTTTTCAGCACTTGCCTGTCTTCTAAATATTTGTGCCAACTGCTGTGTTTCAAGTTTCCTCCAAAGTCCCACAGGACCCTATGATCCCATCTAGGTCACTGACGATTCCTTATTTTTAACTGTGGTTACAAGAACCACAGTGTCATTTACCAAATGTTTAACCTTTTAAATCTACATCAGTGACAGTAATATGTGGAACTTTTAATTGATCTCAAAACACTTCAGGATGAAGGTTATCTGGCATTTGTTCAGTTTCTTTACAGACAATTGAAGGTCACCTAGAAGGACAGTGGCAGAGCATCTCCTGAGTTCCTCATCTCCAAGGCATTCCCCAGGAAGGGAAGATCTTCAATATATACCTGAAAAGTCACTCAGAGACCTGCAAAAAGAAAACTGTATTTCAATAATACCAGGGAAGGCTAAAGGCTCTAATTATAAATGATGCTTCTTTCAGAACCACAGAGCTCTGACTAAGGCCTGTTACTATACAGCCATTGAAAATATTTCAGGTTTATGAGCTAGAGATGAGATTACTCGCTGTTCAGAATAACATTTAGTTTTCAGCTAAAATACTTTGCAGCCACATAGGTAAAATTCTATGCAGAAACTTTATGTCTTCTTACTTTAATGATATGCAAAAGTCATTACAGATACTTTATGTCTTCAGTTAGATGCAGTCCAGAATGGCAATAGGTCCCTTAAGCATATAACATTAATACAAATTGTACAGTCCTTTCTGGAAATGCATCCTATGGATTATAGCCAGATAACTGAAAACCTCTCATAGAGTTCCAGTCAAAGGGCTTGCTACGCAAATTCTCCTTTTCTTCTCCATAATAATTAATTTCCCCAGTCATGAACATGTTATCTCCAGTATATTGCTAATCCTCAGAAACAAAGTTCCTGGATTGAGGAAAAGGAGTGAGACTGAGGGAAAGAAGAAACCCGTGATTAAGAAATGGGGACTCTGGACCATCTGTTGTTAAAAGAGAGGACAGATAAATTCATATTTATGCAGGATAATTTTAAGCCCCATCTCTAAATTGTGCTTGATGCTTCATATTGTTAAGAACAGACTTGTCCTCTTGTATGCAGTTAACATCCTTAATTTATTTTGGGGATTGCAGTTTCAGAATTGCTAAGCAACTCACAGTCAGCAGATGAAGGAAATTGCAGCAGTCCATGCTGTCCTCAAAATAGTGAAGTCACTGCTCCATTTTCTCAAACCATTATAAAATATCTGAAATGGTATTAGGACTTTGGCTTGAGGAGGTCTCAAATTACTGGCAAAAGATAAATTTCATAATTCTTCAAGTAATGCTAGGCATCATTTTACCACTCTTATTGCACACATACCAGTGTATGTCAGTTTCTCTCCACTAAAGCATAAGTCTTGGAAAATATAAATGCATGAATACTAAAATACTATAGTCCATTCTAGGTTTTCTTTCCAAGTAATAGTGTAACTTGTTCTACATTTTATTATTTGGCTATTTTTTTAATTACTTCAAAACTATGAAGTAATACATCCCTGTCTCCATTTGTGATTTTTGAAATCATGGTAGCCTCAGGTCACTGTCCTGTACAATTTACATACTATTCTGAGGACATGTTGGAATGGCTACAGCCCACATACTTTATAAATACTTCAGGGATGCTCTCTAAATGCCCAATATAGTCCTTTGTATTACTCAGATATTTTCTCCAACAGGGCAGTCAGATAAAGACAAGTTAGAAATGGCAGCTCTAAATTGTTCAAAAAAGCTGTTCCTCTGTGTTAAAGAATAATGTCAGTCCCTGAAGACCTCAAATACATATTGAGCCACCAGAAGGATAACAAAGAGACTTGTTAGAAAAAGAGATTAATTGCTATACTGACTTATCAGCACTTATGTGCAAGTTGTTTTGCATTATGAAAACCAGAAAAGATTTCTGCTCCCATTTCATTCTCCTACAAACCAAGTGGTAATATTTGCATGAGACTTCCTGGCAACGTTAGTGTTTCTGAAACAGGAACCTTACAAATGATACTAAAGTCAGTTAATCTGAGATGTATAGTAATATATAAACTGTGCACATATGCATATGTGCATGTGTATGTGCTCTGTGATTAAGATAGTTGAAAATTGCCAAGGAAATCCTATTCGCTAAATTAAAATTGACCAAATGCGTGCAACACTCATGAGTGCCAAGTAAGACTAATTACAATACTCAGCTGGTTTCCAACAAATGAATGATCTTAACTGTTTGTTTTTTAGCTGCCAGATGGAGTGGAATACTCTGTGCCATGCATCCAGGGATAAGAAAAATACCCAAATTTTCAGATTTATATTTGATTGTTTTTGACAAGAACATTTTGTACCTCCAAATTATGTACATTTGTAATTCCAACTTTCAATTGAAGAAGCAACTGTCTTTTTCCCCAACTTTCTCCTAAGGTGAGGCAGCGTGATGTAATTTTCCAAAAGAACACACCGAACCAGGCATTTTTACTGATTGAATTCTAGGTCATACTATCTTGTATTTAACTGGTGGTATCTAAGAGTCTGAGCATTGCCTTAACTCCACAAATAGCCCTGTTGGTTTTTAGTGATACCGGGGCAGTACAGTGTAAATAAGGTACTGAGGACTGGCTCCATGTGGGATTTGAGAACTGTACAGATTCTGGGGAGGGCTCACAGTGCTTCTGACTGTGCTTTGATCAGAAAATAGCAGGACCCAAGCGAGTTTGTAAAAGACTATTTTGAAATGAGTGTTCTTAAGTTTGGGAGGAAGCATGGGGTTTAAATAAGCCCAGCCGGCAGCGCTGCTGAAGTGCCTCTTACGTCTGGCTGGCACCAGGGAGCCCGATTGCGATCCCCTGACACAGCTGGACACCAGCTCTGTTTGCGTGGGGGAGATGGCACCATATGAGGACTAAAGTGCAAATGGAGTTACTGCAGTCTGACCCTTTTGCTTGTATAATTAGGGCAATCAGAAGGGAACAATACATTTGAAATTGCAACTGCTGCTCCAGCCACATGCAGCTGATAGTTTGACACATCCATGAAAACAGCATATGTCATGACATTTGAAGACTTATAAGCAACACAGGAAAGTCTCCAGAACAAATTGTGTATGTCTTATGTCTTTGTGTATGTGTATGTATCTACACTTCATTTGCATTCAAATAATTCTGCTTGTAATTCATTGATGTTTAAAATCCCTTTCCCCTCACTCCCTGTATCAGCAGGAGCTTGTTATGTAAGAGAAGTAAAAAAAATCTGGTTTTAACTGCTGGAAGCTGAGATGTGTACAAAATTCTTCTATTATGTCCTTATTGCTATATAAGGACATCTGCAGAATTTACACAATCCACAAACATGAAGAATTTAATCCATTGAGGATTTTACTGTGGTAGAGAACTATAAGCCCAGTGAAAATGAATGAAAGAATTAAATGAATAATAATTATTCTGATATAGGTAGAATCAGAGACCATCCTAATTTCTTTGCATTACAGGACCAAACACCTCTGAGCTATTCAAACAGAGAAATAAAACCCATGATGCTGAGAGGACCTGGATACATGTGAGGTCCGTAAGGTTTGAGTATTCCAAGCACAGATTTAAGGGCAAAGGTTAGTTCGCTTTATACTTATAGTGCATCTGAAAGACCTGTCAGACAAAGCCTCATATGTATTTTACATTTTTCAATGATACCCAGTGTCAATATTTTAGCTCCAGATGACTGATTCCCTTTCTCCTAATGAAATATAAACTTTTTTCCATTGAGTGTGGGTTGGTGTATACAGATTTAACAAGAAAAAATTATTTGAAATTCTATCTCAAAATCACTACCAATCAAAAAGGTTTCTGAGGACCTTCTTCTCCTTGCATTTGTGGATAAATGGGTTATAATGTCTTCCTTCAGCAATTTTTTGATATGAGAATTATTTCTTATACCTATGAACTCTGAACATCCTACAACTAAAGTTTTCCTTTTGTTTCTCACTAGCCATATTCTGTGTGATCACCACACGGGCCATGCCAAGGTTGACTTAAATTTGTTTCTTTGTGCCATCTGGTGGACATTATTTGTAAATGCACAATAGCTTTGAAGTATTTCCTCCACAGTTGCATTGCCGGGATTTTCTTCTTTTTTCTGCAAAACAGTAATGGATCTGGAAGAACTTTAGCTAAAGTGAACATTTATGTATGTCCCACTTAAATAGAATGCTACATTTTTATTTTCTGCAAGAATTGAGGAGCACAAAAGTTAAAGTTTCACCTTGAAATAACAACTTTAAAGTGAGATGAAAAATTGTTCTGTAGTTTGCAGACAATTCTGTATTTTGAGAGCTGTTACATTTATTTCACAGGCTTTTTCTGTAATACTACTCAAGGGAAACTGCCTTATAGTAAATCAAAAATAGCTTCAGGAAATAGTTTCAGGAAAACTTTGCAAAAGTCATTAAAATGCTAGAGTTGCTCCTTTGGTAAAAACAAAACTTACTGTATTTCTTAGTTGCTTTAGGAACTTCCATGTAGAAAAACGCCAAACAACAAAGTAAATTAATAATATATTGAAAATTAATTTTATGTAGTTTGTTGAAATATTTTACTTAAAGTTATTAACACTTATACAGAAATAGTTATTCTTCAAGTTAAACTTATCTTTTTCATTAGCTGCCATATTTGCATTTATATAAACATGATTTGTTCCACTTTAACCGACCACATAGTATATGTTCATCACTAGTGCTCCCCACAAAACTAGAGTTTCATTATTTTTATTGGCAGAAGTTATTTTTACTCGTCTTCAAGTCTGTGAGACTTATATTCTAGTAAAAGAAGGGGAAGGTTCAAAATTACTTACTTACACAGACACACACATACACACACACACACACAAAATCTGTCTGAATTTTAAATTTTCCTGAGGCATTTTCCTCTTGTTCCCTTGGGTGACAGCCCCAAGTAATGTGGATATAGAAATTTAGATTTATCCGATAAGTAAAGTAATACCAAATCAATTTACATTATGATATTTCCAATTTTAAAATTAAAGAGAGATGAGAGACCTTGGAATGCAGTTTTCAATGAACTTAATTATTTTCCAATAAAGTTTATAATTTTCACCTTAAGTTAAATTAAAACACCTCTGTTCAGAGTATAAGCCTGCTGTGTATCAAATCCTGATTTCTTTCTACATGTCCTGATCCTATTGTGAGAAGAAGGTGCATTTAGTTAAGATTTAACTTCGACTTTCAAAGCTAAGATAACTGTTACACTGGAAGTCTCTCATTTCTGTCCATTCATGTCTGCTTAACAATTAACCAAGTATTACTTTACCAACTGTGTCTAATTTAGCTTTTGTGCTTAATTTCTGGGATTAAATTAAAAATAGATGGCCCCTGAGTGGTAAAATGAGCATAAATTAGTCTTATATATGGAAATTAACATGGAAAAATATTAAAATGAAACTGAAGTACATTTTGGGTTGTGCCTTGCCTTTTATAAAAGTTAGCATGGATGGTAAACATAATTGAGCAATTTTGCACTACAGATCTGGAGCCCTAAAAATCCATCTGTCCAGAGAGTAATTTCCTAGGACATGGGGTACTTTTGCACAGAAACACACAGAAAGATTTTGTGTTCTTAATTGCATATGCTAATAAATCAGACAGGAAGAATATTAAGATTTAGAGATCTGCTCAAGCTTACAGTGCAGTTTAGGGGTATAGGCCTCTAAATGATGGAAAAGGATTTAGGCACTCTTCTTTCTGTGCCCTATAAGCTCTCACACTCTCATCTCCCTCAGCTTCACACAGAGTCAGCAAAGACCTCCTTAACTCAGCATGCAAGAACGATCAGAGCCTAAGAATCTAATTTAAAGAAAAGCTGATTTAATTCTCATTCTTTTTTCCTAGGAATTCACTTTGAGAGGAAGGGAGTTTCTTCCTCAGGCTTTCTTCTGAAGATTTTGGCATAAGATAGAGAGATCTCCTTATTCCACATGTACTTGTCATGAACAAGAACAGGGACTTGCATAGTCAAGAAGAGTTGCTTTTCTGAGCAAGTGGGACTTCTGTAAACATGGAGGGATGAAAATCTTCTGCTCATTTAAAATACATTAAAGGCATAACCTTGCCTAAGAGAGACACATGAATTAATTAATTTACAAGATGGTTTGGAAAGAGGGCTTAAAGGATTAGATCAGCAATATGAAACTTCTGTCATTGTGTTGTAAAAGGTGGACAGCCCATCAATATATTTTTTTTTCTTGAGGAACATCAAGCACCTTCAAGTGTTTCTGTTTTAGCTCTTGTATTTGGAATAGTTGATAAGTATCTTCCATTTCCTTCATCTCATCCATCCTGCTTCTCATCACTTGATACAGTAGCCACCAAATCATTCTTCAAGAAAGCTGTGCCTGCAAGTATAAAGCAGAGTATGCACACAAATGAAGATAGTGAAATTGGAGCTGATTTATTGCTGTCTTCAAGGCTTTTGTTCAAAGAATTCCTGCTGACTGTGGGGATAATAAACTATTATTAGGTCACTGGAATTATGTCACAATTAACCCTCTGACCTCAAGTTCTGTTTGTCCCCCTGCCTGACTCACACAAAAAAAATTTTCTCCGAATGACAAGTTATTCTATTTTTATGCATGAAAATAAAATGGCATTGTTGAGGTCCTCACTGATACATCAGTGCCTATGAAAGCCTAAGCCACAGCAAACAAAATCAAGAGGCACTAGTGCAGTTTTACCCTCAATTATCCCAGACCTCTATGTCAGTCTACACATAACCATCCTGTTCCTGTGTGACCGAGCTCAGCCAACTTGCCCAGACATATTTCTGTTTGGTATCCCTCACCTGTATCTTGGCCCAGAGTTGGAGCAGTGCTACTTACCTTCTGCTTTGCAGAAGGATGATTTCTGCCTCCCTTTCCTCTTCTCAGCATAATGTCAAAGAAATTGGTGCAGAGCACACTGCTGCTTGTGTAGGGTCATGGGAGACTGAGTGAGGAAAGAAGTTCAGGGAAGCACCCCATGCCCTAGGTCAGCAGGTCTGGAAGGAAAGTGCACCAGTGCCCCACTTACGAGGTTGCAGTCTCCCTCTGGCATCCTACAGAGGAATGGGAAGCTGACCTTGGTCTTCTGAGACCAGGAAGCTTGAATTTACAGAAAAACAAATTAAGGTACACAAGAAATCAAGCCTAGAAAACCTCCACAAATACTGATTTGTCTCTAAGAGCAATAAATTTGCCAGTACTAGAAATATTATTTTTAAAGCAAAGCATGAATCACACATGGGTGCTGAACACATTTTATGTACCTGTAATACCTCTGAAATTACTTTCATATTTAACAAAACAGGACGCAGCTCTACATATATGTCTCCCTATTATCCTGCTTATTCTACAACTATAGCTAAAGCTTACTATTGAAAATTTAGGTTTTTGACATCTTTTAGTAATCATAAAACTCGGGTATACTTAAAGTATACTCTGTTAGGCCTGAAGAGATCTTTATGATTAACTGTTCGGATGAAGAGGAGAAAGAAAGAGAGAA